>PVLA01006406.1:0-124840 GCA_004027455.1 Hydrochoerus hydrochaeris | reverse complement strand
CTTGTAATCTTTGAGATATCTGCTCATGCCATCGGTCATAATAAATTCAGACTTTCTGACTGCAAGATGGCCGACTGAGTGGTGGCACGATAAGAGAGCCTCTCTGAAAAAAAAAAAAAAAACTCAGATGCTGGAATCTGACAACATGGAGAAAGCCAGACAAAAGGAGAATTCTCATGACCCAGGAAGAAACTGAGGATAAAGAAAAAAAAAAAAAAAAAAAAAGAAAGAAGAAGCATGGACAGAGGGCTGGAGCTGGGTAAGCCCTGGCCACTGTATGGGCACATGTTGGAGTCAGGCGACTCTCAATTGAGCTGAGATCGTAGCCCTGCTGAGAGCGGGGGTTGGTGAGCTCCAGACCCTTGGCTGGGGGAGGCGCTGCAACAGGGAGTAGAAACAGCCAGTCAAGCTGCGTGAACTTTGGTGAGTGACAGGAACTGGAATTCCCAGATCGGGAGGACCGGCTAGATGACATTTTGGAGTTGGGCAGGGCTGGCTTGAATCAAAACCCGAGGCAGCATCTGTCTACAACTCCTAGTCCAAAGCAGATTGGTGGGATCTGCTTGGGCTGGGTCAAGCCCCTGGTTGAAAAGCAATAGCCAGGGTGGAGGCTGCTGTGAGCCAGTGGCATCCCCAGGGAACACAAGAACTTGCTGAAGCATAAACTGGTTGACTGGTGTAGGGGGAGGAGCCAGCTCTCAGCAAGCACCTCACAGATCTGCAGTGGACTGGGGGGTGGCACTTCCCTAGCCAGTGCACTACAGAAAAACTGTAAGCAATACGAAAGGCCCAGAGACCTCCGCCACCCACCCATCTGAAGGGGACCGGAAACATGACCAGACAGGGAAACAGCAAAAGGTCTCTAATTGCGGAACCAGGGAAAGTGAGTCCAACAGAGGTAAAGGCAGAGGAGGTTGAGAGCAGCAAACCTGTAATGTCAGAGACAGCCTTGTCAGAAATAAAGAAATACATCCGTGACCTCATCAATGAATTTAAATCTAAAGTTTTAACTCAGGTGAAGCGAGATATAAGAAGACTAATAAAAGAAGTCCTGGGTAATCCTCAAGTAGACACAAATGAAAGAATAGAGGAACCCAGAAAAAGGAGAGAAGCCTTTGATGAAGAATATAAAAAACACCTAGAATATATGAAACAGATCCAAAGAGAATATCAGGAAATTAAAAACTCCACTGAAAGCTGGCAAAACCTTTTAACAGAAACTAAAGACAAATTTTCAAAACTTGAAGATAGATTTGCAACATATGATCGCAAAAGGAAGGATCTCTTAAAAATAACAAGGAACCAGGAAGCAATGATACAAAGGCTAGAAGATGACAAGAGGATTTATAACCTAAGAATAAAATATGTAAATGAAGATGCAACAACAAATATAAATGAAATAAAAAAGTCTATTCACAGAAATAATTAAGGAAAACTTCCCAAACATAGGGAACAGAAGTGAAGTTCAGATAAATGAGGCATACAGAACTCCACCCAGCTGTAACCAAAATAGATCTACACCCAGACATATAATAATCAGGATCTCAGAAATCCATCATAAGAACAGAATATTAAAAGCAGTCAGAGAAAAGAAACAGATTACCTATAAAGGAAAACTCATCAAAATCACAACAGACTTCTCAATGCAAACCATCAAATCAAGAAGAGCTGGGAATGAAACCTTCCAAGCCCTGAAAGAAAATAACCTCCAACCCAGAGTGATGTACCCTGCAAAACTGTCTCTCAAAATTAATGGAGAGACAAGATATTTCCACGACAAAGAGGAACTGGGGGAGTTTGTGACCACCAATCCAACCCTGCAAAGAATACTGAAGGACATTCTAGAGAAAGAGAAGAAAATCATCAGGGTTCCAGGAACAATGGCAGAAAGGCCTCAAAGAAAGGGGCACACAGTGGAATGAAGGAGAAAAGTAAACAAATAACAACAGAAAAATAGCATGGCAGAGATAAGACAGAGAAGATTGGTTATATCACTGTTTTAGTTTGACTGATTTTATTTGAATCTGGTATGCTTGAGAGTGTCGAGTCTGAGAGTAGGAGCAACTACTCTGAAGATGACAGGATTCAATAGGATACCCATTCTGGTTTGATTGTTAACTGCCCTTGAAGTCCTATAATGTCTCCAATGTTTAGATTTTATTAATAGTGTAATGCAATGCTAAGTTTAACTATACTATGTTTGATGATATAGGCAATTTTATTGAAAATAACAAGAGACATCATAGTAACTACCATAGATCACCTAGTATTGTGGTTTTATATGTCCTTTCCATTTCATGTTTCTCTAGAAATTTGTATTGTTCACTTGTTTTGATTTGTTTCTCCCTCTAATACAGAAAGGCTGGCTAAGTATATGTGTAAAGACTTACACATGTGTAGAACTTCTAAGTAGTTTATGAGAATGGATTATAGTTATTGTAAAGAAAAAAAAGAGAGGAAAAGAAAGTATTCTAAAGGATATAACTGTATGGATGTTTGAGTGTGTGGGATTAATAACCATGTTACTAAAGTTTTAGTTGGATGGATGAACAAAACTGATTGCAGTCTCACTCTTTGGATGTCCACTTTGTAGGCTTTAGTTTTGTAACTTGAACAACTACTTCAAAGAAGAAAATATGTAATTATCAACTAGTGATTTCTTACTGGTTACTATTTTTGTTTTTCTGTTTTGTTTTGTTTTTGAGATTTTGTATTATTTTTACCCTCTTCCTGTTTCAAATTTTTTTTTCTTTAAATAAAAAATTCAAACAAGAAAATATATAATTAAACCCAACCAAATAAAACAATGAAAACAATACAGGACTTTAAAACAAGACAATAAAGAATGAACAATGGCTACCACCTTCAGAAGTAGATCCCCCATAGATGCTATATTGCATATTGTTATTCTTTATGATCAGACTATTGGCTTTAGGCCTATAAAGTCAATGAAACTAGATACTATAAACATTAGGATGTATTTCACTTCAATAGCTCTTATCTCAGTAAAATTATTCCTTTAATGAATGAAAGAAGAGGAATTTAGAGGCATAAGCATTATGATTTAATGCTATAGTGCAGAATCCTCCTGAGCACATTATATCCAGCTACATTCCTGAATTTGGAGTTTAAGTACAATAAGAATTCATCAGGGTTTTTATGCATTGTTTCTTGAAGTTAAGGTTTATTGTTTAGATCTCTCTTGTTCTTAGTACAGTACACTTTCAAAACATTTTTAAAATAAGAATGTTTGTGAAATGTTTTCCAAGTCTGGGCATATCTGTGAATATCTTTTTATTGAATATAAAACTTTTTTATTAAAAAACTTGTTCTTTTTTATTTATTAATATACAAGAAAAAAAGGAGGCTAATCTCTGCAACTTTTGCTCTTTATCTCTGTCAGTCTGGAAATTAATAAAATTTTTGTTATTATAATTTAAAATTTTTTTACAAAAGATGTAAAATGTTTTGACTTAACCAAAACATTTTTACAAAAGATGTTTTAATTTGTGATCACAAGACTCTTAGAAAATTTAGATAATTGTTTAGTTACATATTTTCCCAATTACTCTATTTTGGTTTCTTCCTGAGGAACAAAACATAATTCTTAAATTAAGTCTTCCTTCTTTGACTTCAGTAGCTTCATTTGTTCATCATTTTTTTCTGTGACTTAAAAATGTCTCAATTTTTTTCTCCTTCATATTCTCAAGTATTTGTAAGTTAATTCTGATGTTTTCTTCTTCCAACATGAATTCCAGGTGTTATTAATCATTTGTTTTCTCTGTAATCTTATCTTGCTTCTTTCTTTGCTTGTCATTTTATATCAGGATATTATTTATTTATGCCAACTGCACTTTTTTTCATGGAGGACATGTATTCTGATATTTTAGAGAGAATGCCAGAAAGGTTCACCAGATCTCTTTATTTTGTACAGTTACTCTACTCAAGGACTTCTGAATCTTATTCCTGCTAACATAAGAAAGTTCTCTCAAGAAAAAAATTAAGAAAAGAAATGGAAGAAATTAAGAAAACAAATTATTTCTTGCTGACCTTAATCCTGCTACCACAAGAACATATTGAATAAACATTTGTAAAATGTCATTTTGTCAGTGTGCTATATTGTTACTCTGTCTAAAAACATGTTTCATTAGACCCTAATTCTAATAAAATACATGTGGTAGGAGGGAAGAACATGGCATCTCTGTTGTTTATGTAGCTACCTGTAACTGAACAATGCTGAGAGAAGAGGTCTACCCTTTGGAAAAAGCATAGAGTCTGAGTGAGGGCAGATTTTAATCAAGCATGAAGTATAGTGGGCTGCACCCTCCAACAGCCAGAGATTTGAACAAATGAGGGAGTCTATGTAGTGTGACATTAGCAGACTGAACATGAGCTTAAGAATGGGGCAAGCTGTAGGAATCTGGTTGCCTGCCCTCTTTAAGGAAGATTAAAGACTAGAGGGTCAAGCATTCAGTGTTTTTTGGTAATATTGATCTGAGTCAGTGTTCTGAAACTTCCGAATGTCTTGAGATCTTTATTATTTCTTTTCACAAGTATTTTTGTATTTTCATTCAATGAAAATACATTCGATGAAAAGCATTTATGAAAAGTACAGATTGTCCAAGATGTTGTCCCTGGAAGTGAGTAGGTCACAGTCTAGTTCCATTTACAGTAAAAGGCTTCTCTTCTGAGTCATTGGTAGTGTCTGATTGAGACTCCTTGTCCTACTTATAAATACTACTGGCAAATAGCTAAAAATACTATACATATTTAATATGTGTTCATGGTAGAAGAATTAGGTATAACAATTAGTAATTCCAGAGTTATCTACCATTAACATTTTGGTGTTTTATCCAGAAATATAACTTTTTGAATTTTTTATATACATGTGCATGCATTTTTTATCAAAAAGTGCTCATATTTTACAAAATATTTCATAACTTTATTTTTTGACTACTCTATTTCCTTGCATGTCAATAAATATACTTTAACTACATCATTTTCAACAACATGCTATTGCATCATATGGGTATATCAGAATTTAACTGTACTTGATGTTAAAATTGTTCACAACATTTAGTTAAGAAGGCTGAAAATGTGCCGGTTAATCTTGGCTGGACTGGGAGATTCTTGGAGAGGTGACTGGATTGTGAGGGCACTGACTTCCTCAGCGGAGTTTATAGTTAGAAGGTGGAGCCTAAGAGGAAATAAATCATAAGAGTGTGACCTTTGAGGCTGTGCTGTGTCTGATCCCTGGTGCTTGTGACTGAGGTTCTTTCCCTGGCATTTGCTTATGAGATGCCATGAGTCAAGCAGCTTTTCTCTTCCATGGTCTTCCAACATGATGTTTTTGCCTGGAAGCAGCCAGTGATGAACTGAACCCTCCGAAATCATGAGCCAAAATAGGCCTCTCCTTTAAGTTGCAAGTATCATATATTCTGTCCCAGTAACAGCAAAGCTGATCAATACACTTTTCATATATTTGTTTGTTATTTTTATTTTCTTGAAAATACTATATGGTTGTAAAGTGGTGGAAAAATATACTTGTTTGAATGCAGAAAGGATCTGCTTCTGTGATGGTCCTATGTTAAAGTGTTATGACTTACTATGTATTGAAGGTTTAAAGTTATCAAGTGTTACAAGAAAAAGTGACATAAAAGTCATAACTTGGGGTATGAGACAGTATAGAAGGACCTTCCCCAGATAACCAGTGAGTCCTTACAAAATATCAGCAAACTGAATCTCTGACCTTTAGCTTGAATCTGATTGCTCTACCGTTATCACATTTTTATTGGTCAAAAGTTACTTCAGGTCAGCAATATTTAGGCTAGGTTTTGGATTTCAGCATGTGATTCACAAAAGAACAGAAGAAAATAGAGCTCAGGAATTTAATGGAAGTTGGCCCTGACTGAAATAAATGTGTGATATATATACCTTGTTCAAAATGGGAATAAATAACCAGAGTTTGGGACAAATAAACTTAAATTTGTGCAGTATTTACCCCAGGAAGATGAGTGCAGCTACAAAGAATTTGGAAAAAAACAGAGTTGGTAATGACCTAGTATGATATGAAAAGAGGGCGGCACATTCCAGTAAGAATGTGTAAGTCATGGATAAATGGAGAGGAGGGTTGCAGTGCCATGAAGGGAGAACCTTCTGGCAGCAGCAAGATGGACCACCTGACTTAGAGATAGCAAGTCACTAGACGGGTTCCCCAAACAGGGAAGCTACAGGAAAGTGACTGCTTCATGGAGAGGCTGGCTTGACACTGGATGCCAGAATCCAGTTTGCCCCGGAATTCAAGGTCTGGATGTTATCTAGGGAAGGAAAAGCAGAGCCAGAGTATTCCATTAAGGAGCAAGGAAAGATCTCTGAGTAGATACAGGAAAGTCAGTTTGAAAATTCGATGCATGTGTCATTAAAGATGCCATCCGGGGTAGGATAAGTGGCATCTGGTGCCATTCCTAACTTCTTAGCATCATGTGGATGTCTTTCCACTGGATGATGTGCTCAACCAGCTGACTCTGAGGAAAAGATGTAATTTAAACTTTTTCTAAGCAGAACAGCAGGGCAGGGTAGTGGGTATGCTTGAAAAGTAGCACATTGGCTTCTCCTTGAACATGACTGTTCTCCTTATGTGTGGGCTGCTAGTAGTAGTGCCTTTCCAGAGAGTACAGCATGCAAAAGAATAAAGAAGTAACTACAGTGGAGAAATCAACGCCATCAGTGATATCAAGTTGATGGTATTTACCCTTGATGTGATATGATATCATCAAACAGTACTTTACCTCTGTGATTTTAGCACTCCTTCAACTCATAGTTCCAATCATGAGAAAAAAAATCATATTCCAATAAAAGGCCATTCTAAATGCCTGAGCAGGATTTTTCAGTTTTGTGAAGATCATCAGAAACCAGGAAGGTTTAAGACTCTTTCCAAGCGGAGTCTAGGGAGACAGGATAGCTAAATGTAATCTGGCCTTCTGGACTAGGTAAAGCACATTGTATAAAGGACTGTGGAATAGAGAATTGACACTGGTACTGAAATGTGTCAATATCAGTTCATTCACTGTGCTGTATATGTCCAACTAACATAAGAGGTTGCTAAAAGGGGGAATGGTTCATGCTGTGTGAAAACTCTCTTTACTTTGTAGTTTTTCTGTAACTTTGGAGCTATTTTAAAATAGAGTCTATTAGAGTAAATGCATAAATTTAAGAAATTTTAAAAAGTACCTTAGTTAGAAATAGAAGAAGACCAGCAAACTTGGTGGGGATGGCAATAGTGGTAGGGAGAGCCCTGGGGATGGGACTGATGCTGTCAGGGTGTGAAGAGAGAGGTTAACAGGCTTGTCTAGCTCATGGTAGTAAGACTTGTCAAAATAGTGGGTATTTGAATGTAGTAACATCAGTGACAAAGATTTTCTGAAACCATTTATAACATTGATATGTCTATGTTTTAACTGAACTTGTGTCTTGGGGAGAGAGTGCTCTATTTTGCTAACTTGTTGAAGTCGTAGAAACAGATGGTACTTGTTTTAGTTACTTTTCTCTCATTGCCGAGACAAAATACCCAAAGTTAAGGGAGGCAAGGTTTATTCAGCTCAGAATTTGTAGGTTTCAGTCCATAACTGACTAGCTCCAAGGCAGGATGGCATGGAAGAGGGGCAACATTTCACATGACAAAAACAAGAAGAGCAAAAGAGGAAGAGCAAGCCTCTTTTCTTCCCTTACAGTACATGCAAGCATCCACCCTAGGGCTGGTATAGCACTCACTCCCCCAATCCCAGCAGTAGACAATGAACCAATCACAAACTCTAGATTCAGCTTTCACCGAAAAGCCCACCTCCCATGATTGCATGAGGCTTTGAGGGGACATCTAAACCAAAGCAGTATTATATTAAAAATACATAAATGAGTAAGAAAATGTTTCAGAATTTAAAAACTCATTTTAAAACTCATTTTATTCATTTGTATTGAATGAAATAAAAGCTTGTATCAATTTACTCTACAATAGTGTTTACTCAACTTGAATAATAGATTAAAGAGTTGTATACAGTAGGAAGGTGTAATGTACACAGAGTCCACAAAAAATATGCATACACTTCAATAATTTGTCACACTAATAAATGTCTAGAAGCTAACAGCCACCACTTTGAGCACCTCTTATAATCATAGAGGCCAAATGTAACTTTTCTTAATCTCATGATGTCTCAATAAATACAGTATTAAAATATTTATATAAGTTTAAAAGAAACTTAAACTGATGTATACATTTTTTGTAGAGTCTGAATATTGAACTTACTTATTAATTTAGTTTTGTCTTGTATATATCTTTATTTCTTATGTGTACTATAGATCACATAATACAATTGTATTTTATGATCTTATGTGTACAATTGATCACATAAATCCCCATTGTAATTTATGATGGTGATAACCATGTATAGAAATCTCCCAATCAGAACAAGAAAAGTAGAATTGCATAAGATCTAAAATTCACTTATGATGACCAATAAGGCTTGGAGCCGTTGAAATAATTTGGATGTGTCCCCAAAGGCCCTTACATTAAAAGTGCGGTTCCCAGGTTGTTACTATAAAAGTGTGTTCCCAGGTTAGTGGTGTAATCTTTAGGAAGTGCAGCTTAATGGGAGGTCCTTATGTTGTTGGGAGTGTGTCCTTAAAGGGAATTGTAGGAGCTTGGGCCTGTCCTGTCTCTCTTTGCCTCCTAGTTCATGATGTGAGTAGATTGATCTACCATGTGTCTTGGACCATTGTCATCTTGGGCCCTCACCAGAGAGCCAAAGCAATGAATGCCACATGACCTTGGACTATGTCTTTGTTGCTTTCTAGTGATTGAGACAAAATAGCCAACATGTTACAGGAGAAAACATTTATTTCATCTTACAATTTGTAGAGGTTTCAATCCATAGCTGGGCTGGCTCCATTATAGGGCAACATGGTAGAGGGCCATGGCAGAGGAGAAATAGTCCATGGCATGGCAGGCAGGAAATACTTTTTCTTTCCTTTTTATTCCACATTCTACTTAGGCTAGAAGTCTATTGGCTGGTGCCACACACACCCAGGGTGTGTCTTTCCCTTTTAATAAGTCCACCAGGCACACTCAGAACTATGTTAAATGAACCAGTGGACTAATCCAGTATCACATTCTCATAGTCATGCATTCATAAACTGGTTTCTTCCTCAAATTCCCATCTATGAGTACATGAAGTTTCTTGGAGGGACATCTTGATGTGAGCCATAGCAGACTAGAACTCTAGAATCATGAACTAAATAAACCACTTCTTTTCATAAGTTAATCACATTAGGTGTTTGGTTGTAGTTACTAAAAGATCATGAATATAGATCGCTGACCTTTCTAGGGTATTACATGCAATCCCATGGCATTAAATAACATTCAGATGTTGCTTTGACTCTTCCTTGAAGGTTGAAAGCATGGATCCAACTGCCTGTCATTGCCACTGGGGCACTTCACTCCAAACATGCTCTCCCTCACTCTTTTCCAGTTTGGTTAAGTGACATTTATATTCACCTGTTCTCTTTCCCCATAGATCAGATGTCAGGCTTGACTTGGGCATGATTTTTCCAGCACCCAACATGTTTTTTAGCAGCCACATAGCTCTTAGCAAAAACTGCAGCCCCAAGCACAAGTGCTGCCCTTGGCAAACACAGGACAGGATGTCATAAAGAGGTAAGGCAGAACAAGAAATCTTCCTGGTGCCGGATCATCTGATAACCCTTGTGCTGGGTGCTCTGAGGACTTTGACCACTGATATTTGTTTAGATCTCCTCACATGAGGTCTCTTGTCTGACCCCTTACAGGACACCTTGCCTGGTCTCTTCACTTGACCTCCCCTTTCAAGATCAAAGCACTGCTTTTCTCTGCTCCCTACGGATGTTCTTTCTGACCTCCCTCTGCCTGCACCCAGGTATATTGAACCTTGCTACCTTCACAGAAGCCTGGCAGGTAACCTCTGACTTGCATCATTTGTTATGCCAGCCAAAGTGCTTTCATTTTTACTTAGAACTGAGAGTGGTTTCTCTTTATTAATCTGAGAACTTACTTGTTCAATAAGCATTCCTATAATGATTTTGCTTGTAGATTGTGTAAAAGGCCAAATTTATTTTTTTATGGATATGCTTTATATACCTGTGACTTTCCAGTGGGGGTCCTTTATTCTCTCTTCTCTATGGAAGGATAATATTTCTCTTTCTCTTTTTATAATAGAGAGACTTTTGTAATGATTTGTGGTTTTCTTTCTTCCCAGATTTGTTAACATAATTGACAAAGTTGTATATACGGTGTCCAATATGATGTTTTGCTGTAAGTATATATTTGAAGAGTTTAATCAAGCTAACTAACGTTATCTATCATCACACATTTTTGTAAGAATATTTGAGATCTTTTAGCAATTTTCAAGTATAAATTGTATTATCATTATTATTATTAAAGTGATCTTTTAAAAGGCAAATGACACCATATCACCTTGGTTTTCAAAACTTTCCAGTGGCTTCCACAATAATTAGAATAATAAGAATAATTGCAAGCAACTGTAATGCTTACTTCTGAAAAGGAATTATTAAAGGACAATTAGTGCCTAATGTAGATTTCACATTTGCTTGTGTGTGAAAAACCGTGAATGTAGAGGCTACCCCTGGTGAACATAGCAGGCTAGGAAGACAAAGTACACACCCACAATGAGCATGTGCATGCCTCCCCGCTACTTCAGTTCACTCCATTATGAGCTACATCAGGTGCTACAAGATTTTATTAGGCTGCAGATGATCCTCCTGTGTCACATTGCAGTAACTTACTGCTGTACCCTTGGTTACATTTATCTTTTGGCTCATTGTGCCTGGTTACACAGGCACAATCTCGCCTCAGATCTTTACAAGTCCCGTTATTTCTGCTTGGTACTTGCTAACCCAGTTATTTATGCTTTATGAAGTGTCAGTTCAATTTCATTTGAAAATCCCGTGGAACATAAGAGATGCTCTATGGTGCCTGTGGCAAGCACAGATAGTGGAATTACAGGGCAGATGTCTAGAGTTTCAGAGAAAAGCCTTTATTTCTTCTAAAGAGAGCTTTTGAGAAATAACTCAGGTTTGTTACAGGGCCTTAGTAGAGAGAGAATATCTAATCATTGGGCAGTAAATGACCAGGTAGCCTAAACTGCCATTATAAACTAGATGTTTTCATCAAGTTTAAGTTTAGGCATGAGCAGTGGCAGTCATTTACAAAATATAAATAGAAACAAGTTGATCTAGAGTTGGTCCAAGAGATAGGAGAAAGTTACAGGAGACTTCTTCAACACTAACTTTGGCTCTTTGTGTTTCATTGTTTCTTACATGTCTATGACTATATGGGGAATTCCTCATGAATTTATGACAGAAAAACAAACTTAAGGCCTGGTTTAAATCTGATATATGATTTACAAATGAACATGAATGTCTATAACTAAAAGAGAGAAAAGTATCTGGGCAACAAAGGCAAGGCAGGAGGCATCCCAATTCCTGACTTGAAATTATACTACAAAGCTACAGTGATGAAATCAGCATAATAAGTATAGTTGAACATTTTGTGTGTGTCCCTTAGACTGCCTCAGGCACCCCAGTACTTGCATAATAAAAAATGTACACAGAGTAACTATGGTGGCAGGGAGAGAAGATTTCATGGACTCAGCAACATGGATTTAATTTCCTTTTGGATACTGCTTCTGTTGGCAATCTACTCTGTCAAAAATAAAGATAAATACTGAACCCCTGACATGGTACCATTCTCAGATAGCCCTGGCCAGTCATATGGCGACTCACTCACCATGGACAGGGGAACACCAAGTTTCACTTGAATGTACATGTTATCCAATGGGCATGATATTCTTCACAAATCTGTGATATTGTGAAACCAATTGATCCAACATTATTCTGATTAAATAATCAATCTCACAGCATAATAAATCTTATAGTGGGCTTATGCCATGAAATTGGTTAATCTTTATTTTATTGTCCAGTTAAATTGGCTTAATAAGATAGTAGAATATCTTACTGAAGTTTCAGTTATGATTCAGACTGGAAGGTATCAAGTTGAAAATATTGTGATTCTATCATGGAATCCAACATTATATTATATAAATTAAAAACCTAAAATCTTCTCAGTGCCTCACTGTCCCTACCTGTGGGCTGTAAACACACCCTCCAGGTAGCCTGGTATACCAATGTGACCAGGATAATCCCTGCCACAAATTCCCCTTCTTGCCATCCCAACCATGACCTAGTGATGTTCAAACACACCAGTGCTATCCCCTTGTACATTTTCCTTACGTGTTGTATGATCACCAATAAAAGTCCCTGCACAGTGGTTGTCTTTCACTCCTTGTGTTTGGACTCACCACCCTTTGGTTGGACACACCCCCTGGAATGATATCCATTAGACCCATGAGTAAGAAAAATTCTTTAGTTTCTTATACCTCTCTGAATGTTAACTCCATAGTAATGTTTGAATGATCATTAATGAATTAAGAGAGGGGTTTACTTTCCAACTTATAGAATAAGTATATATTTGAATCATCAACCAATATGTGGGGTTGCCTTTCCCACCACCTGAATATATGGACCATCACATGGGTCCAGCCATAAAAATGCCTACTTCAACGTACTACTGAGCTTTTGCTTCTGTTTCTTAGAACTGAACTTTGGTAGTTGGGTGATCTTAGTTCTTAAGGAAGCCCAGCAATGGTTCTGTTGAACGAAAAATTGAGACTTGATCTGCTGGAGTACACATGTCTTTGAACTAACAGGTCAAGAAAGAAGATTAGTTTATTCCATTGATACTGATTTCCACGAGGAAACTGAATTTCTGCTGCACAATTGGACAATGAAGAATGTATGTGGAATCCAGAAAATTTCCTGTAGTTCTTAAGTTTTTGTCCAAGAGTAAAAGTCAATAGAATCACATAAAATAAAAAAGGATAGGAAAAATGGAGTTTTAGTATCTTTGGAAATAAGTCTTGGCATAGGAGACAAACTTTTCATTAGCTGAGGACTTGAGGGCAAAGAATACATGAGTGGGTTTCAGAAAAAAAGTGTTTGAATTACCAACTAGAACTATGTGACTTTACAGAAGCAAGGATCTCTCTATTTCTCTGTCTCTCTGTCTCTGTCTGTCTGTCTCTCTCTCCCCCTTCCCTCCCTCCTATAGTTTTCTTTTGCTTTGGAAAAACTGACTCTATATATGCTGAAGACTAAAACTAGATCCACCTCCATCACCATGCTGGACCTGCCCACTTCTGCATATCTGTGTCCTGAAGCTCAATACTGGTTCACAAAGCTTATTAGCTGTTGACTCCTCATTGCTGCTTCAGACTTTTCCATGCTGCTGATCTCACATGGACCTGCATGTGCCCCCACAATAGGGGCTGGTCTTGCTGGTCACACCTGTGCACCCCTGCTGAGGCCTGGCCTGGTCTCCCTGGTGGTTTGTTTGCTACCAGTGTGTGTGCACTTGTGCCTGGATCTGGCCTGATGTGTTCTCTCTGGTTACTCCACCCATTTATGGCCAGTGTGCTGATTTTTAATTTTCTAGTTAAAAAATGTCTCACTTTAGTTATGTAGAAAAACTGTTAAAATAACTTACTTGGTTTTTCCTCCTATTAAGGATTTATAGTTTCTGCATATTTCAGCAGTCATTGATTTTAAGAGTAGTCATTAAAATTAATAAAGCTTAAATGAGAAGAATTCATATTATTAATAAACCATATTTCTTTTAATTGTTATATCAGCCTTTTGGAGATATTTGCTATCATTTTTACTAGGTTTCTTAGCAATAAAATATCTTAACTGATACAGCTGACCTGACTGAGCTCTTTATATTAACACCTCAGGTTTTTCCAAATGGGATTGCTAAAAGTAAACTGAATTAGAGTTGGGGGTATGGCAATTTAGGTCACCCAAGGAACACATGAAATCTCATGCACTGCTGAACTTCATTTTCTTTTTGGAGCAAATAAAATAGTTATACCTCAGTTATTGAATGCCTCCAAGTTCGAACTTTCTACTACTCAAACTGCAAAGTTTGAAAAAAATATGCTCAGTGTTCATAACTGTGGCCAATAGCTGAACCAAAAACTTGACTTGGAAAACCCTGTATGAGCCAAGAGTGAGTTGCACACTGAGGCTCATCACAGACACAAACGGTGATGCTTCAGTCTCAGTGCTGCTCTTGCCCTGACAACAAACTGTGGTTGTGTTCCTATGCTAAAACTGCCATTGTGCTTCTGATTTTGTGTTTTATTTGTGTAAAATATCATAACCATGGTTCTGAAGAAAGTGATACCAGCAATAAAGCTGAGAGGAAAACTGTAAGAACCACGGTAGAGTTAACTAAAGAAATTACTGTGTAATCTGTTAAAATCTTGGAAAATGCATTTGTGAATGTAATTTTTGGGCCTCAGAATCAATTATTTGTTTTTTTCCCCATTATATGGGAATATGGGAAGTATATTCAGTTCTCAAATTTCTGGGTGTTCAACTAGTAATTTGGAACAAATTGAGTTTGACAACCAAGGTATCTCTGTAATGTGTAAGTTACTCCTGAGAAGACAGCTTGAAGGAACAATGTGGCCTGAAATTTAAGAGCAAGCAGCATCTTATCATTGTCTTACCCAAGCCAGCATTGTTAAAAGAGAGTCAAAGCATACTTGATTGTGAATATACACAAATGTCCCATATGATGGGGGCAGGGGAGGTGTGAGTTGGGTGTATCCCGGTTCACCAGGTGCCAGACACTGAGGCAAGATGTTTCTAGTCTGAAAATTCCTGAGGGCCTGAAGCTGCAGATGTTCTCACTCTGGATTTATAGATAAGTGGTTTCACAGGCTTCCGTTAAAAGGAATAGGACAGGGAGGAGAGGGTAATCTGCAAGGTGTTGGCTGAGAGGCAAAGTGAGAACCTCTGAAACCCATTTTCAAAAGTTACTAGATTTATGGCAGCTCTCAACACATTTCTCTGCAAATCTGAATGCAGTATGTTTTCTGGTACAGTGTTCCCAAAGTACAAGAGGTCCTATTGTCAGAAGAAAAGAGAATAGATATCTGGTAAAGAACAATCTTTTATACTAGTATTTTTTTATTTTTAAAGAAAATAAAAATAACAATAAAACAGAGTTTCAAAACAGGTTAGTGAAGAGTTACAATAATTAATACACTGTGTATTGTCTTCGTGGTAGTTATTCAGAGTACAAGATATAGTGATAGTATCTTCTCCAAACAATGTTAGCACAAACCTTTCCTTTAATGAACTAAGAGAAATTAGTTACATAAATATCTTAGCTATCTTGTGTATAAATATATTTTTTCTTTTTCCTTCCTTCCTTTCCATTGTATACTAGTATTTGGACAAGAGCAATATCATTCCGAGAGCCCCACACAAGTGTTTTGATTTAACTTTCTCCAGCTTCACCACAAAAACATTACTTCCCTTCACTCTTTTCAGTCATCGAGTTGTCTCTCCTAATCAATTTCTATATTTTGTCCTTTCAGTCTTAGTGTACACAGTACATAGATTGCTCTTAAATCAATTTTTTCTTCTTTTTCTCCAAATTTAAGTGATATCTAGTCCACTCAGTTGCTTTTGCTCTCCCTTTAATCATTCCTCTACCCATTGTGAAGTGTTTATATGAAACAACTCAATGTAGATCTCATAGTGGTAGTGGAATATACTTGAAAGTTAGGTCAATAAGAGCTCCAACTCAGGGTAAAAAGAATAATGGAGCAAAAAAAAAAAGTACCACTTATTTATGAAATACCCTTTGATATTTAGGGAGCACAAATTTATTTTGCATCTTTTCAAATTTTACATCAGTCTGAATAATGGATTTCAAAATGGTCTTATTTCTCACTTTATTACTCTCTCCAACTCGCTATATCTGCTTGTTTGCATCAGCTAAACTGTAAATAAGATTTTCTAATTTCAAAATCCTGGTTCTGAGCAAGAATTACATGAGACATTACTTTCAAGGTGTTGATGGTAGTGTCAAACCCCATGCATTACAAAATATTCTGAAGCTTCTAGGTCTTGGACAAATAATAGGAGTTGCTAAACAAACTCCCACTAAAAATTCTTGTATGCATGTATTAATTCTCTGTTAGTTCATCAAAAAGAACAGTTTTTGCATTCATTATTTGATTGTTTTATCACTTTTTATGCCTACATCTTGTAACCTGAAAAATTATTTCTAAGATAAAAATATGAAATATATGACCTAGTGTCAATTTCTAACTTTTTTTGAATTCTTTATTATTTCTAACCTTTTTTCTGTCTTGCTTTTTAAAAATAAAAAATTAGAAAAAATTCTTAAGAAACTACTTTTCTGTCTTATACCATGACATTATTATTTTTTTAAATTTTATTTAAAAAGAAAAAAAAAGCAAAACAGAAAAAGGGGTAGAAACAATACAGAATCTCAGAAAAAAAAGCAATAAGAAATCACTAGTTGTTAAATTACATACTGTGTTCTTAGACCTAGTTGTTAAAGTTACAAAATTAAAGCATACAAAGTGGACATTCAAACAGTGAGATTGCAAAGAAGTTCAATGATTCAGTAACAACTTAGCAACATGGTTTTCAATCCTATACACTTAAACATACATGCAGCCATATCCTCTAGAGCACTTTCTTCTTTTTACTTTTTAAGTCCATTATCTGCTTAGTTATATCCTGTTTCAGGTTGCTCAGTACCTTACTGACTTGTTTTGTTGTTGTTATATACTTTTAATCACCTTATATAATTCTGTTGCCTTGTTTTTGAGTTTCTCCTCATCCATGATCCATGGATCAGCTTTGGTGGAGTTGGGAGATTTTCGGAGGTATTTTGTTACTTTCTTATCTTTTTTTTTTTTTGAAGGTAGCAAAATACAGCAGAACAAGACAAAACAAACCCATGCGACTGCACTGCATAAAACTACCACAGAACCTCAGAGCAGGTCACCAGGACACAAGCAATGGGCTCAATAGTACAGCCCATTTTGTTCACATTAGCTGTTCTTTCAGTCAAACAGAGGAAAATGGAAGGAAATATCGAACTTTTAAAAACAGAATATTGCAAAACAGTGATAAAAATATTTGCCTTCAAAGAGATGGTAGAAGGAAATCCCCCTTACTTGCCACGCTGTATACATTCATCCTCCAAAAAGATACTCAGACCACGGGTGCCTACTTGCTAACGGGGCGGGTTGGGGGATGGATCAATGTCTGATTCTTAGCCAGCACACTGGCAGGGCCCCAGCTGCTAAAGTTCCAACATGATGCAGAGCTCAGAAATCGCTGATAGTTCTCGCCCTGGTGTGCCAGTGGTTTGCCAGGCCACCAGCTGCTCACCAGGGCGGCGAGTAGGCCACCTGTTCTCCAGCACCCAAAGTTCCAACATGATGCAGAGTTTAGGTATCGCTGATAGTTCCCGCTCCCCATTATTTTTTATTGTCTTGGGCCAAAATGCTATGGGTAATATGGGTAAGGCTGAGGAACCTTGATGTAGCCAATGATTCTAGGGGTGGCAGTTTTCAGAGTGACACTCCCATTTAAGTGTTGGTTACTCCTGCTGCAGGAGAACCACAGTCATCAATCTCATGGCTCTCCAAGCCATCAGAAGATTGCCTGAGGTGTTCCTGAGTTCATGAACTGTCTAATTTGTGGCATAGCTTAAGTTCACACATTTTAAATACCAGAAAACTAATGAACAAGGTGGTAGCAACTCTGTTGTACTTCATTTGAATTTTTTAAAGAGACAGATTTATAGCAGTATACTTTACATGTACTTAGTAAACTCAGCATTTTTAGGTGTACAGTTGTATGATTTTTGACAAATACATAGCACTACTATCATGGGGAGAATATAGAATATTTCCATCCTTCAAAACAATCACTTGGACCCTATTTATAGTTACTGTCCTGCCACCAACCCAAGTAACACCTTCCCTTTCTGTTCCAACAATTTTGCTTTGTCCAGCATACAGTCTTCTGATTTTTTAAAAAAACTTAACATAGTGCTGATTTATATGTGTTGTCTTATCAATGGTTGTTTATTTCATTTTATTTCACTATAAATTTTTATTGTGTGACAGTACAATAGTTTGTGTATTCATATATCAGATGATCAACATTTTTTTTCAGTTTTGTGAAATTCTGTGTTGTGGTCAGGGCTTGCAAGGAAATAGATTTAATACAGGACATATAATTTATAGAATTATTTTATAACATTCACCCAAAAAAGTCAAGTGCAAGAGTTCTGTCCACACATTGTACACCCAAAAAATCTAGATGAGGGTCTGGATCCCATGGTAATGTCCATGAGTTCAGCTAAAGACTAGGGCCCGTAGCAGTGTCCTCCACCAGTCCCACTGGAAGCCTAGAGCCCATAACAATGTCTCATGCAAATCTGTGTCAAGGTTCTGCACTGAGGAGGGCCAAAAGTCAGTGGTAGAAGCTAGAAAGTCTGCTCCAGCAGGGTGAGGGACTTTGTGCCATCAGGCTGAGGGATCTGTATTGGAGCCAGAAAGCAACACTCAAGGTTAAGGACCAGAGCTATGCCAAAGAGAACAGCAGCTCTGAATTTTGGGGTTGCTTTAGTTGAGAGCCAAATATTTAATTGAGCCACCTTTTCTTGTTCGCACAAGCCACTTAGGTTGTTTTAGGTAGAATAAGTTATGTGAGATAAGAGCATCAAGCCATTTCCTTTTTTATTTTATTTTATTTTATTTTATTTTATTTTATCTTTTATTTTATTTCATGAGACAATAGAAGAAAATTTCACAACAAAATAATAAGAAAATAACAATAGTTAATATACTGTTTATTGTTTTCTTCAAAGTCATAACTCAGAGTACAAGCAAGATGTGAACAAAAAATTTCTCTTACTAAGAAGGAGCAACATCTCCTTTCTCCTTATCAATTGTTGTTCTAAATTCCTAATAAATCACAGGACCTTGTCCTGGGCTTAGGTATAGCTTACTGGTTCATTTGTAAAGGGTTCACTTCAAGTTTTTTGAGTGTGATCCTGGGACTGTGAATGACAGACTCTAGTGCCAATTTGATTTCACGCCATACTATTGCCTTTAGGTTGTTATAACTCTTTCATCTAGGTTTTCATCTGGACTCATGCAGGACATTACTGTGGGATATACACCCTTGGCTGAATATTCTGTGTCTTTGGTGTTGTGGACAGATTTCCTGCACTTTCTTGTGTTAAACTCTGGGTGACCATCATAAAATAATAGTATAAATTCTGTGTCCTGTTTCTAATTGTTCTCCTCATAACCCCTGACTACAACACTAACAAACCCTGACTTTCATTCCTTCTTCTCACTAATGCAGCCAGCTTTCTTCCAAGATTCTATAGTGCTGTAAGTTTTACCTCAGTGGTAGCAGATTATTTTACATTATGTGATTAGACATAATTTATGTGCTTGAATTTTTGGCACAAAAATATTTGGACTATCTAATTAAGAAGGGAAATTTGTGAAGTTGCATTAAACTTTGAAAATAGCCTTTCTATTCTTGCATTATAAATTCCAAGTAAGTATGGATGTGAAGGAGATCTCTCAGAAGTAGTTCAGTTGGGAGTTTCCTCTCCTCTGCTCTGAGGAGGGCGGGAATTTCCTTTTATATGGGGTAAGGAGGTGGGTTAGTATTTCCCCCTGAAGACAACATCTAAGCCTTTATTCACATGTCGGAGTCCTTGATGATCAGCCACTGGAGGGTCTCCATATGTCCTTAATACTTGGGTGCTGGGATGAGTTCTCTTTTGTTTTTAAATTAGCTTGTGACTTACCATTGTTTGCCACATCGTTCTGTCTGAACTGATGTCTTTTGCTACTAAAGAACCTAACACATGGGGCTGGGGATTTAGCCCAGTGGCTTAAGTGTCTTCCTGGCAAGTATGAGGTCGTGAGTTCGATCCCCAGTACAAAAAAAAAAAAAAAAAAAGAAAAAAGAAAAAAACCTAACACATGGATGATTCAGCAAAATTTCTTGGCAAGGAAGTGAACTATAGAATGCTTGTAAGTTAGAAGTTTTGGGTCACTAAAACAACTTTATAGTTATTCTGCATCATCATTTGTTGGGTAAAAACATAAATACTCAGGCCAGTGTGTAAAAATAGCATCATACCATGCTGAAAAGTACTTCTAGCTATTTTCTTTTCTTTTCTTTTTTCTTTTTTTGTCTGTACTGGGGATCGAACTTACGACCACATGCTTATAAGGAAGGCACTTATGCCTGCTGAGCTAAATCCCCAGCCCCCTACTTGTAGCTATTAACAAGAGCCTGACCACTACTATACTCATAATTCTGTGACAGTTTAAAATTCTCTGGGCTTGTTTAGAAATGTGAGGCAGTCTCAGAAATTGCAAAATATTGTTGCTTATCCATATTGTAGTGCTTTGCCGCTCTGGTAAGTGGTTGTGGGCTCCCAAGCTGTGGCCACCCCAGGGCAAGAACCATATCAGCATTTCCTGAGATCCACGCCATGTTGGAACTTGGGGCACTGGGAAAACAGGCAGCCAGCTCACCGCTCTGGTGGGCAGCTATGAGCCTACTGGTGCGCAGGCTAAGAATCAAACATCCATCTCATTCCCCGCCCCCAGCAAGTGAGAGCCAGAGATCTGAGCATCTCTTGTGAGTTTAACTATATAGAATATAGCAAATAAGGGGGATTTTCTTCTGCCATATCTTTGGAGGCAAATATTTTTATCTCTGTTTTGCTCTGTTCTGATCCATGGTATTGCTCTATTCAATATTCTGTTTTTATAATTTTGGTATTTCCTTCATTATTGTTCTACCTGATTGAAGGAACAACTATTGTGAAGAAAACCAGATACACTATTGTATCTATTGCTGTTATCCCAGTAACCTGCTGTGAGGTTTTGTACCAATTTCTGTACCAATTCAACTACACTGCCTCAATTGGCTTTGTCCTGCCTTGTTCTGCTATATTTTACTACCTTCAAAATAAATAAATAATAATAAATAAGAAAAAATTTAAAAAAGTAAATAAGAACAACAAAACAGATCAGTAAGGTACTGAGCAACCTGCAACATGATATAACTAAACAGATAATGGACTTAAAAAAGAAAAAGAAGGAAAAGAAAGTGCTCTAAAGGATATAACTGCATGTATGTTTAAGTGTGTAGGATTGATAACCATGTTGCTAAGTTTTTGTTGGATTGGTGAACAGAACTGTTTGCAGCCTCATTGTTTGAATGTCCACTTTGTATGCTTTAATTTTGTAACTTGAACAACTATTTCTAAAAGGATAATATGTAACTTACCAACTAGTGATTTCTTACTCTTTATTTTTCTTTGGAATTCTGTATTGTTTCTACCTTTTTTTTCTGTTTTGCTTACCCCCCCTTTAAATAAAATTTAAAAAAATATTGCAGTGCTTGAAAATGATTATTAAATTATCTCAAGCTCTTAATAGGATTTCCAGAGAGTGCAGATCTGCTTCATTGATTTTGTGACTTATTTTATTGTTTCTTTTTCTTACAGTCTTATTTTTTAGACTTAGAAATATTTCTCAATTTACTAGATTCTATCCTTCATATGCTTCAATTTCTTGTAGAATACCTTTTTTGCTTCTGGTGGAAATGGATTTTTTTTCTGAAAAAATTTAATACTTTTAGTTAAAAGGAAATTGACATGCATAAGTAAAGCCATGAGAAAAGTTTTTTAAAAAGCACGTAAATACTATTTATATGTCTGGAGGTTTAATACAAGTCCTATCTTTATTGGCATATCAAAATTTCTTTACTCTCACATTAGAAAAATGAACAAAGACCTTAAACACCACATTTTAATGATAGTTTAAACAATTAACATTTAAAAAAGAAAAATCTAAATGTTAACACATTGTTCAAATATAAGGCAATTGATATTCAAGACGGCTAACAGCTTTGAACAATAGTTACCAGACTGATACAATGGGAAAGCGAGTACTGGTTAAATGTCAGGACCAGCATCTAAAGAAAAATTCCATTCCTATTCTTGCAAAGAAGATAATTTGAAGCATTTACCAGTACTGCAAAATTTTTCTGTGCCTCAGAGTGTTACCAGGTGTAATGATTGATACATTGTGTTAACATGAGAAGTTCAGAAGTTTAACTAAAGTTTGGAAAAGCCAGGAAAGTGATTCATCTAAGGAAAGCTGCAAGGAGGGAGCAAAGCAGGGCCACAAGAGAAGCTGTAGAAGCTGTAACCACCAGAAGTGCCATGGGGTGGAGCCACTCAAGTCCTTTGCAGCTCATGATTTGCCACAGATTGCTTCAGATGCTGGACGTGAGATAGAGTTTTGCTAAACTGCCTACATTGCCTTTGAATTTGTGATCCTCCTTCCTTATCCACTTGAGTATCTGGGATTACAGAGCCATACCAAAGCAAGTAGCATTCACTCTTAAAGGATGGCCTATGAAAGTAGAACTGAGTTCAATGAGTGACAGTGATTCTCAGTTCTCAGCTGAGGACTAGGCTTTCCCAGCACCTGACTACAAAATCTTCTTTTCCTATTTCTGAATATGAATTAGATTTCATTATTGTATTCAGAAAATGTTATCATTCTTTATGTGTACCATCAATCCAGTGGTTGGCCTGAATGGCTACCTGTGATTTGGATACAGTTTTCAGGTGCTTTCAGAAGGTTGTCTTACAGTTTTTCTGGTTTCATATCCAATGTCTTAGTCAGTTCAGGCTGATATAACAAAAATACCACAGACTGGGCAGCTTCAACAACAGAAATATATTCTGGGCCATTCCCTGTATTTATGGTTCCTGACTTTATGGTTCCTGTAAGGAAATGAAGGTGTAAATACTTTGTTATTTCATTCTATTTTAGATAAAGCACAACATTAAATTTATTTATTCTTTTGCCTTTCTTCTTACTTAGCCTGTAAGCTTTTTGGAAGCAAGGACAATGGTTTGCTCATCTCTGAATTTCTTGCATCTAACACAGTGTTAACCAATAACAGATATTTCATGAAAAGTTTGAATGGATAATTACCAGCAAGACTGAATATTTTATAGTACATTTCATTGAGAATAAGGAACATTTACTATTTTTGAATAAATGAATAATGTCATTTTTCCCAAATCAGTTTCCTTGTTAGAATCCATTCACGGAAATTTATTCAGGAGATTAAATACAAAAACCAAAGTTATAAGTCTTGTATATATTTTGCTACTAAGCTGTATATAGGGGTCCTATTTTTTACATTATCTTATCCTAATGAAAATAAATGGCAAGTAAGATCATTTTATCATTTGTTGAAAGTGTCATTTAAATAGCACTATTCATTTATTTCTTAAAAAAGTTTTTTGAGACCAGGGGAATTGAACCTGGACCTCACAAATTATAAGTAAGTGCTCTGCACTGGGTTGCATCTCTAGTTCAGTAAACTTAAATTGTGTTTCTTTTATTGTAAAACAAACCAAGAAAATGTATGTGCTCCCAAATCACTTGCTCTACAAATGACATTTTACTGGTGGGAATCCCAGGGAAAAATACCTGATTTTAGCTTATAAATAATTAACTAAAGGTGAGCCATTATGTGGGTAGACAAATTGCTACAGAAAATTAATTTAGTAGAAAAGACAAGGATTTAAAGAAAAGTAATTTACTTTGGACAAAATAATTTCTTCATACTACTTTTTAGAAATGAGTAGAGTTCGAGGATAGGTAATGATCAGGCATATAGTTAAAAATGTGAAGCAATATTAGATAAATTTAGCTAGAAACTGCTCACAGCTTATTATTAAAACCATTGCAAAGGCATAATGAGAGCCAAAAATATTCTAGAATCTAAAAAACATTTATTGATTGCTAGCATTAAATAATCTATGAAAAGTAAACCAGGAGAAAGTAAATATTGAGTCAGCCAGAATAAGAAACTCATGGGATCTGAAAAAAGAGTTGGACCAAATATAATGGAGAAATAAAATACTGAGCTACATGTAGCAATTTGGATCTGGAATGTGTCCTAAAGACCTAAATATGAAAGACTTAGTCCTCAGATTGATGTTATTGGGAGGTCATGGAAATTTTAAGAGATGCTTCCTAGAGGGAGGTATTTAGGTCTGTGGGGCTATGACCTTTAAGGGGTTTGGGACCTCTTCCTCGTCCTCTGTTTTACATGATGGCTATGAGGTAAGAGGCTTTGTTCTACCATGCACTGTCTGCCACAGTGTTCTGCTCTGTCACAGGCCCAAAAGTAACAAGGTAACCAGTCATGGATTTAAATGTCCCAAAGAAATATTTTCTCTTTATATGTGGATTATCTGTTATCTATTATAATAATGGAAAGTAGAGTAACACACTATTATACAGGAACATGGAGAATAATGAAACAAGAGTAAATATCATACTTATATACAAGCAGCTATATGCTTCCACAGCTTGGGGCCAGTAGGACACTGCAGATCTTTGGGCATTCTTGATCCAATTAAAACATTTGGACTGTTCCTAAGCAAGCTTCAGAATGACTCTGGTATCTTGACAGAAGAGTGATATATTTTTCTTATGCTTTTCTGTAATCTCCATGTAGACAGTGTTGGTTACTTTTTTCCCATTGCTGAGACAAAATAGCTGATGGCCAAAATGAAGGAAGAAAAGGTTTATTTGGTTCACAGTTTGTGGAGGTTTCCGTACATAACTGGCTGACTCCAAGCTACAGTGGCATGGCATAGGTGCAACACTTCAGGGTGGCAGAAGACAGCAAAGCAAGAAGAGCAAAAGGAGGGAAGAACAAGCCTTTTCTCTGTTATATTGTAAGTAGGCTACCATCATCCTAGTGTGGGTGTAACACTCACACCACCTCTGTTACCTTCTCTTGCATAGGCTGAGGATGTTTCAAGGTAAGAACCCTGGCTCCCTGTTGAGTCACTTAGTTAAACTTCTAAACTTCTCAAGTTAACATAATGTATCAATCATAACAGTCCACCCCTTGTCAACTTGACAATCACACACATTTCTTTAAACTGGTTTGCAGATTCAAAGACATACATATTCTTACCTTTTTACAACTTGAACAGTGTAATATAGGTTTAACAATCCTTAAGAACTGGTATTGTCTATTAGTATTAGAACCATAACATTTTGTCTCTGGCCCCCCCAAAGACTCAAGTGCATTCCTTTGTGTGAAAGGAATTCAGTTCATCTGCAAGAGTTGCCACAGTCCTAACAGTTTCAGCATTGCTGAAAGTCCAAGCCCCAAATCTCTGAAATCTAAACCAAACTCTTATCTGAAAGCCCCTGTAATGAATGAAAACAAGGTTAAACACTTCCAACATACAATGGCACAAAATGAACATTTTCATTGCAAAAGATACAAACAGGAATACAAAGCATTGGGACCAAAGGAGTCCAAAATCCAGCAGGCAACTATTAAGTCCTGTAATTCCACATCCAGCATCTGAAGCAATCTGTGGCAAACTGTGACATCCAAAGGGCTTCAGATTTCACCCTATCGGCCTTCTGCTGGTTACAGTTCTTATGGCTTTGCCCTTAGGTCTGTGTTGCTCTTTCCTTGCCGCTTTTCTTGGATGATTCATGTTCTTGGCTTCTCCAAATTTCCACTGAACCTTTGATTCACACTCAAAGCTTCACATATTGCTCTTTTAGGGATACACTGCCTGGCATCTTAGGCCTGCTGAAATCAAGAGAGAAGCCATTTAACCCCTTAACATTTGCATTATGCATGTATCTAAAACCAGCACCATGTGGATGATGCCAAGATCTGCTGCCAGCTGGCACAGTAGCCAGGCTTTCCTCGCTTGGCTGTAGGGATTGAGTGCCTGGATCATTGGGTACTCTGAATCGAATTCTGAGGAACTTCTCAGAAGTTTTATATGCAGCCGCCATTCTGGAACCTGCTGTGGCCACCATTCTCATGTTCTGTAGATTTCTCCTCAAAGTAGTCTTTTACTTTTGAAGTTTTGAGGTTGCAAAGTACAGCTACCTGCTGCTTCTTGTGATGCCTTCAGGGCATCTTTTCTATTCTGTTTCTTCTCAGCAATCAAGATCTCTTCTCTATCTTTGCAATCCATAGCTTTACTGAAACTTCCTTTTTGGCAAAATTCACATTTTAAATCATCCTGTTGGGCTCCTTGCTCTTGATTCTCAACATAGATCTGTCTAGCCCCATATCCATGTCACAGCCTCAATATTTGATTGCTTTGAAATTACTTCTTCCAGATTAATTAGCCCAACTTTCTTAATGTTAGTCTCTGGAAAAGTCTCTGGACACAGGCAAAATACAGACAACCTTTTTGTCATAACCTACATCAGCTGGAGTCCAATGTTCCATGTAGTCTTTTGCAGTAGAAGCCTCCTGAGCCCAGTCCTTACTGGCAGGATTTCTATCAACTTTCTGGTCTTCCAAGCTCTGGCCAAAATCTCCAGCTTTGCTCTTTCAGGTGACATCAATAACCTTTCTAAGCTTCCCACAAGCTATTCCCAAAGGCTCTTGAACTACATGGTTCGGTATAGCTACATCATTGACCAAACTTGTCTGGTACCAGCTTCTGACCTGGTTATTTCTCGGTCATTGCTGAGACAAAATACCTGATGCCCAAAATGAAGGAAGGAAAAGTTTATTTGCCTCACAGTTTGTGGAGGTTTCAGTCCATAATCAGCTGGCTGCAAGGCAGGGTGGCATGGCTGAGGGGGCAACACTTCATGGTGGCAGGAGATGCAAAGCAATAGAAGTAAAAAAGGGGCAGAACAAGCCTCTTCTCTGTTATATTACAAATAGGCTACCAACCCCCAAGGTTGGGTGTAGCATTCACACCACCTCTCTTGCCTCCTCTTTCACTGGCTGAGGATGTTTTAAAGCATGGACCCTGGCTCCCCACTGAGTCACTAACATGGACCTAGAAGATTGGATTTCTTATAAATTTATCATAAAAAATAGTAGACTGAGTCTGAGGAATAAAAAAAAGCAGCATTGCCAACATTTAAAAAAAGAAAGAAAAATTAAGCTTGAATTAACCACTACTTATGAAGTACACTGAAATTAGGATCAAAACACCTCAAACTCACAATTATAGATAACTTTTTACTGATTTTTCAAGGAAAAACAATTCCTTTTTATTTTAAATTTCCTTGAAAATGAGTTGGAGCTACATTTCTCATCTTATTTTAAAAGCCTGCTGAAATCATGATTTCCAAGCCAGAAAAGAGAAATACAAGACAATTACAGACTCAGATCTTTTATGATGATAGAGGTGAAAATCTTATTAACTGAATACAGTTCTGTGAACCAGAGTACCATGATCAAGTACATTTTCCTTTAGCAAGGATGATTTTATGTCAGAAAATCTATCAATGTAATTCATCATATTAAAATACTGGTAGGGATAAAATGACATAATTACTTCAGCTGACCTAGCAGCTACACTTGACATAATACTTACTAAAAGTAAAAAAAAAAAAAAAAAATTCAACAACTTAAGGATGGAAGAAATCTATCTTAGTGTGGTGAAGGTATTACATCAAAATTGTACAGGATATATTTTATTTGATGGAGAACTTTAGATGAAGCCTGTATAGCAGCAGGGTTAATACAACACCATATTATCACTTTATTGTTATAGTTTAATATAGAGTGAAATGCACTACAAACCAAAACCAAAACCAAAACTGAGGTAGGGAGTATTGTCTGAGATAAAAATCTTATTTGCAGACAGTAAAGTTTTATAGAAAAAGCATCAGAATCAACAACAACTAATAATTAATAACAGTTTTTAGCAAGTTATCAGATATAAGATCAATTTAAAAAGCCAGTAGATACTTGGTTATTCATTGGGTAAGCAAACAACTCCTCAGTGTAAACCTCACACCTTAAGTAAAAATTAATGCAAATATACCATGAATTTAAAAAGTAAAATATAATTTGCAAAACCTTCAAGACAAGAATGTAGAATTTTTATAACCTAGAACAAGATTATGTCAGCCAGATTTCCATTGAAATAGCAAAGACCTAAACTAATCAAGTTATAAGGAGAAAAGGTTTATTTTAGCTCAGTTTTGGAGGCTCCAGTCCATGATTGGTCTCTTTGTTTATAGGCCTGAGGTGAGGCAGTACATTGTGGTAGGGGCACATGGTGGGAGTACAGGGCTTATGACTTCAAATCTTAAACCACACATCTTATATTTAGAAAGCAAAAGAGGAAAAGAAAAAGGGGCAGGGTCTAACCATTCCTTTAGAGGTGAACTGGCAATGTCTCAGGACCTTCCACTAGATCCATCTCCTAAAGGTTTCTCACCTTCCAACAGCACTCTGAAGATCAAGACTTTAACACATTGGCCTTTCAGAGACAGTTAAGATACAAACTATAATATGAGGTAAATAGATTTTAGACACTTCTTATGGCTTGTATCTAGATGTCCCCTCAAAGCCCTATGCACCCATAGATATGGTTTTTCAGAGCTGGCTGGATCATGAGTGTGTGATACTGGGATTAAGGATGTGTGTACTAAACTAGTCTTCTGACTGATTTAGCACAGTTCTGGATGTGGATAATGCGAAGACCATTACTTCGTGAGTGGCACCATCCAAAAGACTTGAAGCTTAGGTGGGATAAAAGGGAAAGGGAGGCTACTGTTCTTCACTCCTCATTACTTGCTGCCTCTTGTCTGCTCTGCCATAGACCATTCCTCCTCTGCCATGGCCTTCTGTCATGACACACTGCCTTGGAACCAGCCAACTGTGAACTGAAATTTCAATAAACTATAAACCAAATAAACTTTATCTCCTTTAACTTGTAGGTGTCAGAGATTTTGTCCTGGGTGTCCAGGTTGTCCAGGGTGTCAGCAATGAGAAAAGTGACTAAGACACTGAAAGCATCATCATAGGGAGGAACAACTGTTTGATTACAGTTAGGACATAAAAAGACTTTGCTCTGTGAATAACTCTGTTAGAAGGATAAAAGGACAAATTTCAGACCCAGAAGAAATATAGCTATGTGCTATAGCTTTGTAGGATGTTGATACTGAGAGAAGTTAGGAAAAAGCTGCATGGAACTGGCTATAACCTCCCAGAATTAGGACAATTAGATTAATCTAGAATTACTTCTAAATAAAAAGTAAAGCACACATCCACAGCCAATAGAATTTCTCCATGCCACCACAAACTTCATAAAAATACAAAAAAACTGAGATAGTATTCATAAGCAGTAAAGATTTAAATGTTTCTAGGAATTCACCTCATCACAAACATGCAAAACTCTGGGTAAAACACTAACACACTATTAAAAGATATAGAATATAGGCTGAACAAATAGAGGAATACATGGTCTTTAAAGGAATAACTCAATAGCATAAATATATCAATCAAAATGTCAGTGAGATAGTTTTTAGGCTTTTACACAATCTATTTGTATTAAAACACTCCAAATCCAGCTCAATAGAACCAGTGGGTGTTGGCTTAACAACAGATGGGCTGAACAGTACAGCAAAAAACAAAAGTTCTCAAAAAAGATCCACGTATATAGGAAAAACTAACATATAAATACATAGCACCAACCTTGACTTAAATAATAGTGAGATACATTTTTCTTTTCTTTTTTTTTTTGAGGTATGGTCTCACTATGTAGTGCAGGGTGGCCTTGAATTATGGTGATCCTCCTGCCTTAGGCCCTGAAATGCTGAGATTACAGGTGTACACTACCATGCTGAGCTTGAAAATATATTTTAAAATGAGAACAAAGTAAAGAAATTCTTAGACATACAATAACAGGCATAGTTTATTGGTAAAGACCTGTAACACAAAAATGCTGAAGAAAATCTTTGAAGCATAAAGGAAAATGATAGCTGATGGAATTTAGACCTACACAAATAAATGAAGAAAACCAGAATAGTAACTATGTGAATATATATTTTATTTTTGTTATTTAAATCCCTTTAAAAATAATTGATTTCTTAAAATAAAATAATAACAATGTATTTGGAAATTTATAACACATATAGAAGTAAGGTGTTATGGATTGAAAACTGGTGGTCAACTTAATGCCAGCTGGATTACATCAGCATGGCGCTGGGCGTAGATGTTTCACCTGAGGAAAGTTGCCAGTATAAATGGAGACGTGGAGAAGGAGAGGCTATTCATGTTAGTTGCATTAAGATATTGAGGTGTCGTGGGTTCTCGTACGAGTTGCTGCTTGAGGTGTTGGTTCTCCTGGAGAAGCTCTGGTTTTCACATCGAGCATTGCTTCCTGGCTCCGAAGGGGAAGACGTGGGCTGCTTGGTCTCCAGGATGAACTCGTCGCGCTGGCTTCCTGGCATGTACTCAACTGTGCTTGTCGTTGGAGGAGCTCGGGGCCTCCGTGTCGCTGAGGATGGCTGTGGTGCTTTTCAGGACAGCCCTGGAGTTGTTGTGAGTGTGACTTCTCAGTTCCAGCGCAGAACCCTCAACCAACCAGCACAGCTCCTTTATCCTGCTGGCATAGACTTTCTGGCTTCCACTGCTGACCTTTGGGCCTTCCCAGCACGGTTCCATAAAAGAGACTGGCATGAATCCTTCTTGTGGGCTCTAGACTTCCAGTTGTACTCATGGGAGGCATTGTTGTGAGCACTGGGTCTTTATCTGGACTCATGTGGGACATTGCTATAGGATTCAGGCCCTTGGCTGAATATTCTATGTCTTTAGTGATGTGGATAGATTTCCTGCATTTTCTTGTGATAAGCTTGGGTGACATCATAAAAATAATATTGTAAACTCCATGTCCTTATTCTAATTCTTCTCTGTATAACCCATGACCCATAAGGTAAATGAGAACAAAGCAACAAAACAAACAGAAATGGAAACATATGATACAGTTCTTATAATATATATGACTACTTGAAGGCAGACTGGATAAATGTATCAGTAAGTGCTTCCTAAAGAAATAGACTTATTTCAAGATATACAAATATATGAGAATTTACAAGATTGGTTTATGGTGACTGCCCAGAGTCAGGTCTGGAAGAATGCAAAAGGGTTGTCTGCATGTTGATGATCCAAAGAGTTCAGTCAAAGCCCTGAAGCTCTCTGAGTGTCCTTGTGAGTCCATATCAGGAGGCCAAAAGGTCTGTGATGGAAGCCAGGAAATGATGCCCAAGGTGAAGGTGAAGACTGGAGGTTCTCCCAAAGACATAGACTTAGGCTTCCTTCTTGGTTTCTCTTTTATTCCATTCAGGCTGCAAGTCCATTGGTTATTGTCAGTCACATCCAGTAAATCCCAGCAGATCTTCAGTAAATCCCCTGGGCTACACACAGAACTATGATGATCCAATGTAGTTTGGTGTTTGTTACTCAAGGTGACACAGACAGTTAATTATAACATTAAGTTAAAGCTGTATAGTATATAGTCTGTATTAACTCTAAAACAACTGTTAAAATAATGAAATAAAGTTATAACTCTTAAATCAAGAAAAAGAGATAAGGTACAATCAAAGAAATACTGCATTTATAAAAAAAAAAAAGAGTGCAGGAAACCACAAATTTACAATGGCTAATTTGACATACTCTCCTAAGGGATAAATGGAGGTTCAGGATTATCAGTATCATCCATTTGAGATTTTTCATTAACTCTTTAGCAATGGGCCATCTTCTCCCACACACTAACTCTAAAACTAAGACCACTAAGTTCAAAAAACACTCCAGGGCAAGATCCTTCTTAGCATAAGATCATCTCTGCCCTCTTGAGTCATCACAAGATGGTTGAGTCATAGACCTCTGGGTCCTTTGCCAACTTTGAATCTTCTGATATCCCCACCTATCACTGTATATGCCCAATAAGTAATATCTGTCTTAGAGTGTTTCTCTTTTGGTCCATCTGGAGGCATCAGCTTCCCATCACTCATCATGTATTACTACTCTGTTTCTTGTTTTATACTCTCACCATACCCTTGATACAGGCAGTTGGGGATCTTGATCAGATCCCTGATACTTGGTGCCCAACATGACCAAATGCATGACCTTCACACCACAATAACTACTATCCAGGTGCTGGCAATCCATTGGAACTTGTGTGACCAATTTAAAGGTAAGCAGAATATTTTGCTATTTATAATGCTCAGATGCAAGTAGCAAGTAGGAATCTGTTCTAGGAGTCTGTTTGTCAAGAGTCACAATGGGGCAATCACATTCTTTATCTGCAGAAGAGAAAGAATTTAGCCTGTTGATTATGAAGCTGTTAAATGATGCAGACCTCAAAATGCCATCAAAACAAATTTTTAGATTACTCCATCAGATAGTTATAGTCTATCCCTCCTTTCCCAAAGCAGATACACTTGATATGATAGTTTGAGATAAAATAGGTGAGAGCTTTTATATAACTACAACCTAAAATAAAAAAATATACTTGAAACCATAACTACATATAACTTGGTGAAAATGACCCTCTCATTCTTGCACCATAACAGCATAAAAAGAGAACCAACAACAGATGACCATTGCAATACAAGCTAACTCTGCTGACAAAATGATTTTTTATAAGTGAGATAATTGAAATGAAAAAAAGCCCTGATGTAACCATAACAAAAGAGTCAGATCACCACAATAACATGCCTCCCAGTGGATTGCTAGAGAAAAATTAAGCATGTTTAAAAATATGAATAATTGAATGTGTTCACTTTTGGAAGATATTTGTAACAAAATATGAAACTTTTCCAATTTACTTACATTCATTTTCATTCTCCAAACCCAATTCAGAAGATAATGCTTCTGCTGCTGTGCTTCTTGAAATCTCTCCCTCCCTCATACTGAGGACTTAGATCTGAAATGATCCTCCTCTTTCCCTGTACCCAAGGAAGCCAAAGTGTAGTGACATAAGATTACATAGAAAGGCATGATGCTTTCCAGTCACTGAAGAGATTTAGAATACTTGGCTTGTAAACACAGTAGGCACACAGCTTTTAACATTTTACTCTTGAAAGAATTGAGGCAAAGTGTGTTTGGCAATGGAGTCTAGGGTCTCTATACACTTGATTCCTTAGGTAACATAATTTAAGGCTTCCAAATGGTACCAGGTGATTTAACCCATCTGTTTATCATTGCACAATTCCTGCATCTTGATTCACAATTGAAGACATTTCAGAACAGGCACAGAGTAATCAAGATAGTGAAGATAAAATATTAAAACTATTACACAGGAAATGCTATCTGGCTCAGACCACTGTGCTGATTTAAAGGTTGAGGCCTCCCTGTGTGCTAGCAGCCTCCTGTGTGCTGGTGGATGCCCTGTGAGCTGGGGAGAAGCAGCAAGGAAGCCATATAGCCTGCCATGTGCTGGTGGAGGCCCTGCCAGCCAGGGAAAAGAAACAAGGAAGCCATACAGCTTCCCTGTGTGCTGACAGGGGACCTTCTGGCTGAGAAAAAGCAGCAAGGAAGCTGTGTGACCTCCCTTTGTGACAGTGGAGATCTCACCAGGGGGGAGAACTAAGGAAGCTTTACAGCCTCTTGTGTGCTGGTGGAGGCCCTGCCAGGTGGGGAGAAGCAGTGAGGAAACCATGTGCTCCCCATATGCCAGCAGAGGCCCTGCCAGCCAGCAAGAACCAGCAAACAAGCTGCCTCCACTTTCCTCTCTCTTCCCTCCCCCATAAGTAACCAGATGTGACACAGGCTGAGATGATAATAACTAAAGTCAGGAAGCAGCCTGCCATTTATGCTGTTTGACTGACTTTGCAAACTTGGTCCAGTAGTCTGAACAACTAGAGGATAACAATATGCAATACAGTAATGATTGTGGATTTCCTACAGTCATATCAATCAAATAAATAAGTTTCAGGCATGTGCTCCACCCCTTTTCTTTATGTCATGCAAGGAACTGTTAACCTGAGAATGGATTTCTGTCCCAGAGGATGGTACACCGAATAAGTCTTTTACTCAAACATTTCAGGCCCCTACAGAGATTTATACCCAGTTTTTACCAAGATTGTAAGAGTCTGTAAACAGGCAGATTTTTCACAACAATGTGGCTAAAATATTCATCAACTAGCATATGAAAATGCCAATGGAGAGTGTAAATGAGCCTTAACCTCATTATTTCATACAAAAGACTTAACTACTTACATTCAAACATGCCAAAATACCGGCTCTACCACTCATGCTTCTGTGCTCATGACACAGGCTATATCCCAGCACATTGCCAAAAAGTTTGATATGATTAAATGTTTTAATTGCAGCAAGCAAAGGAACACATGCCAGCACTTCCCAGAGCTTATATAGATGCCAGGCCCTTCAGCTACAAGGTTATTACTAGGCTAGGCTCTGATTTACTGAATATTTCATGTCCGTGTTGCATGAAAGGTTTTCATAGGGCAAAACATTGAAAGTCTACATTTCATAAGGATGGTACGCTCCTGCTTCAGGGAAATGGAGAACCAGCCTTTCCCTGGGGCCAGGCACAAATGCAGGGAATGGTATCAAATAGTGTCCTGCTATCCCAGGTATAATTAAATCAGATGTATACAGTCCAAATTGGACAAACATCAGTTCCTCTGCTGGAATGGGTATAAGGTGAGCTTTTATGTCCCTTCTATAAGGAACCATGCAGAATGCAGGATTAGGTTTACTGGCAACTTCCTGCATTCATTTATTGGGGGAACAGTTTTAATTTCTACTGAAATCTATGGGCCACTGCCAGAAGGGACCATGGGATTAGTGGAAAATCAAACTTAATTTCTAAAGGACTTACTGTAATTCCTACTATAATAAATGCTGCTTGTCATCAAGAAATATCAGTTGTGGTATATTCCACTGACATTTGGGTGATTGAACCTGGTGATATGATTGCTCAGATTTTACTCCTTCCCACAAATTAATTTATCTCCTGCTCTCTACCCCTCATATGAGTCTGATAAAGATAAGCATCTGAGTAGGGAAATTTATTTTTCTCAGAATATTTCTGTTCATATACCTACTTATACTATTAAATTAAATGGAAAATCCTTTACTGGACTGATAGAGGAGCCAATGTCACTATAGTCAATAGCCAGTCTTGGCCATCTTCTTGGACTATTAGACCTGCTTCTACAGCTCTGATAGGCTTTGGCTCCCTTCACTCTGTCTCACAGAGTGCTCTATCACTTCCCTATAGCAGCCCTGATGGGCAGACAGGCATTACAAAGCCATTTATTGCATCTATTTCTGTCAATTTATGGGACAGAGACCTTACGAAAGAGTAGAGTTCTGTCCTAGTTACTTCTGCCCTCAGAAGTGCTTATCACCCACTAGCAAGATGACGGCTAAGATGGGATATCAAGAAAACAAGGGTCCCAGTAGGAACTTACAGGGATGTACACTTCCATTTGAGCCTTTAATAAAACAAGGTAGACCTGGAATTGAATATGACTCATATTTATAGCAGAGGACATTGACATTTCTCCACCTATTTCCATGCTGCCAATTCAAGGGAAAACTACAGGATCAAAATGTGTTTCTCAATGGCCCCCAACTCAGGAGAAGTTAAAGATCTTACCAACATTGGTAGAAAAGCAACTACAATTAGGTAACCTTGGGTCATCTGTTAGCCCATGGAATACATCTGTGTTTGTAATTCCAAAACAATCATGGAAATGGAGATTAGTACAAAAGCTAAGAGCTGTAAATGTGTGCATGCTGCCAATGGGGGAACTACAATCTGGTCTACCTAGTGGTACTGCAGTCCCATGACACTGGCCTATGGGTGTTTACTGATCTTAAAGACTGCTTTTTAAATATTTTCTCCACAGAATCAATTTTTTTTTGCATTTTCATTACCTAGCATTAATTTTTAGGAGTCAACAAAACCATTTTCAATGGACAAGACTCCCACAGGGAATGGCAAATAGTGTCACACTGTGCCAGTTGTTTGTAGCACAAGCTTTGGAAAGATGTAGAACTCAGTTTTCTCAAGCTTATATTATCCACTATACGGACAACATCTTAATTGCTATGTCTTCTAAATCTAACCTACTGATGGTATTTGAAGAAAATGAGAGACTTACTTGCTCTTCGCCTTCAACTAGTACCTGACAAAGTACAAATAATGTCCTTACAATTATTTAGGCTCTGTTGTTTCTGAAAAGGTAACTAAACCACAAAAGATTCAAATAAGAATAGATAAGCTATAAATTTTAAATTATTTCCAAAAACTATTAAGAGATATTAATTGGCTCAGGCCCAAATTAGGCATAGTAACCTATTGGTCATAAAATTTATATAATATTCTTCAAGGTGGTAAAGATTTAAATTCTCCCTGACAACTCACAGATAAGGCGAGAAGGGAACTGAAATTATTTGAAAAATGTCTGCATTCTAGGCAATGTTTTAGAATTGCTGTTCTTCAACCTCTCTATATATTTGTGTTACAGACCCCTCATTTTCCTACACATATTTTATGGTAATGGCTTAACAAGATTATTTCTCCTATGGAATGGTTGTTCTTGCCAAATCAACTTGTAATGTCTCCAGTTATATGTAGAACAATTGGACATGATCCAGCTGTTATTGTTGAACCATTAGATGTTTAACAAGGACAAATATTGCTCCAAACTGCCTTATTTCTGCAGGTAGTATTTGCCCAGTTCATAAGGACAATAGATAATCACTACTCAAATGACTATCTCTTGTAATTCTTCCTTCACACTTCTGTTATTCTCCCAACTGTCACTCATTTGTAGCCATTGACAGGGGCTCCTACTTACTTTACAGATGGTTCTTATAGATAGAAAATAACTATCTGGAGCTCCTCCTTCCAGCACTCCTTCACTACAAAGGGAGATTCAGCACAGTGCTCAGAGATCAAGGCCATCCTGTATGTTTTAGAACAGTTTTCAGATCAACCCCTTAATATTTTAAGTGGCTCCTCTTATGTAGTATATCTAACTCAAAAGATTCACTCCACCATTCACTGTCCTATTCACTGTGCCATTTAGCCTACTTTATTAAAACTTTTTAAAAAAAACTACAGAAAGCTATATTTAGCAGAACTGTTCCATTCTTTGTTAAACATGTTAAAGCCCATTCTAATCTCCCACTTCTGTTATCATTGGGAAATTATAAGGCAGATGCTCTTGTCAACTTGATTTCCATTTTTGACAAAGCAACACAACCCCATGAGTTTTTCTATCAAGATTCTAGATCTCTTTAAAAGGCATTTAAAATTACTAGAGCTCAAGGTAGAAAAATAGCGATGTTATGTCCTTCCTGCCAGCTCATTCCTAGGCCTATTCTTCAACAGGGTTGCAATCCAAGAGGTCTTAGAAACAATCAATTATGGAAAATGGATATTATCAATATAGCCTCTTTTAAAAAACTTAAGTATATTCAGGTCACTATACATATCTTCTCACATGTGATCCATACTATTTGTCATTCAGTTGAACAAAGTAAAAAAAATAAAAACTGATAATAGTCCTAGCTATATAGAAGGCATTTTCAGAGTTTTCTTGATAACTGAAATATACAACATATTACAGGGGTCCCTAATAATCCCCAAAGTCAAGCAATGATTGAGCACACTAATCTTAAATTAAAAAATCAGCTAGCTGAACAAAAAAAGGGAAATAAAAGATCAGAACTTTCCTCAAATGTATTTAAATTTACATATGTTTTAAACCTTCTGAATCTTGCTCATGATTCTGATCTGCCACCAGTCATATTACATTTGGGACAAAAATCTACCCACTTTCAGAGATCTTTACCCCCTGTTGCTTGATAGGACCTCCAAACAGGTGTTTGGAATGACCCTCTTAAATTGGGGTAGAAGATACAGGTATTCTTGCAGGAAATGAAGAGATATTATGGATTCCATCCCAATGTGTGCACCCATGGACTGGCCAGCTCAGCAGGGGATCATTGGCCTCATTCCCAAGTGCAAAGAGACCCCAAACCTTCTGGAACCTGAACATCAGGAGTTCCCCTCTCCCCTGATGGAAAATGACTCTCTACCATCCATCAGAACAACACCTTAGCCAGAACTCAACCCACATGCACAGCATGTTGAATCCTTTCAAGACTTCAAAGAACCTGACAGCACATCATCCACTGTCCTGGGAATGTGTGCAGCAGACCATTCATCAGGTTTGCCCCCTAGTTAACAATAAGGGTTTGGTTCAATTACCTGAAACTTTTTCCTTTTTTCTCTCCTAACTGCTACAGTGCTCACACCCAGACATAGTTAAAATTACCTTTAACAGTCTGTTCCATTAGAGGGAACAGTTATATATGGCTATAAAAAACAAGTTTTGGTCATTGTATATGACTATCCTATAAATATGGCTATTGCTAATTGACTTTCAAAAAGAAAAGAAAAAAGGTTCTGACTAGTCTATATAATAACAAATTTAAAAATGACAAAAAGTTATAATTCAAATTGGCCAAAAGATATTTAAGTGCTCTCTGATTCTTTCAAATCCATTTTACTCATATAAAAAGAAGAAGAAGAAGAAGAAGAAGAAGAAGAAGAAGAAGAAGAAGAAGAAGAAGAAGGAGAAGGAGAAGGAGAAGGAGAAGGAGAAGGAGAAGGAGAAGGAGAAGGAGAAGGAGAAGGAGAAGGAGAAGGAGAAGAAGAAGAGGAAAACTACAACAAAATTACAATTTACATCCATCAGGGTATACATATTATGCACTGTCATCCCCAAATCATTCACCCAGAGCACAAGACATCTGCCTTCAGCTGTCTGAACAATACCAGTACAAATCTTTCTCTTCAGTAAACTCAGAGAAATCAGTATTATAACTATCTTACACACATATACATGTTTTTTTCTTTCAGCTTGTCACACTAATTAAACAATATGATGTTTACACGTGTGTCTTATTTCACTGATGAGTATATTCTCAAGGTGTATCCATTTACCTATAAAAGTGTGCAGTTTATCATTCTTTATGGCTGAGTGGTACTTCATTGTATAAAAATACCACATCCTTTTTTATTAATCCCTCAGTTGATAGGCATTTAGATATTTTCCAAGATCTGGCTATTATAAACTCTGCTGATACAAACATGGGTTCATATATATATATCACTGTGGTATGATGTTTTTAATTCTTTTGGGATGATACCCAGAAGGGGAAGAGCTGGGTCAAATGGGACTTGTAGTCCTAGTTTTTTGAGAAATCTCCACATTGATTTCCACAGTGGTTAATGCACTCTGATTTTATAAATAGATTGTATTTGTCTACCTGTGTATGTGTATTTGTCTCCCTGTCCAAGTATAAACAGCTGTTTTCTTTGAGCTAAAAAATTGTTTTTCTTTTTTGTGATTTTGGATTTTTGATACAGTTGTCAAATTTAAATTGGCTTGTAAATATAATCAAAATTAAAAACATATTTTCACCTAAGTTGCCAGCCGGTCAAAATGAGGTTAAAATTGGTTTTATGAATGTAATGCAGATTGTTGTTTGCATACTATAACTAAAAAAATCCCCAATTAAAAAAAACTCTTCAAAATTATATGTTAAGTATTATGATCTGGTTTTTATAGGTCGTCAAAAGTTCGTTAAGATATTTAAACGGTGAACTGTTGAACAGGACTTCAATTGATGAATAAGGAATCAGCTTCGTGGAGAAATTTCTCCAGTCCTTGTTTATTAACAAGGAGCCCCAATAATCTCCATAGCCTTATGGGAGACACCCCAATAAATATTATTTTTTTTTAATTTTAAAGGTAAAAAAACTCAACAAAACACAAAGAACAAAGGCAATCAAAACAAAGCAGTGAAATTTTTACAGAACCTTGAAGCAGGATAATAGGAAAACAACAGTGGCCACCACAGTATGTCTTGCCACCCTCATAATAGTTGTCCATTCCATCAACCAAACAAAACAGAATAAAATCAATCAAAACAGAACATTGAATAAAGCAAAACAATTGATCAGAGCAAAACAAAACAGTGAGAACAATACTGGACCTCAAAAACAAGGTAGAAGGAAATCCCCCATATTCACCACACTGCATGCCACCATCCTCCCAACAGATGCTCAGGCCACTGGTCCCAGACCCAAAAAGTCAATCAAACAACACAAGCATCCAGTTGCTCTCTATACCTTAGTTGCCACAAACTCAGCCTATCCTTCAAACCAGCTGAAGGTTTATGGTGGGGTGGAGGGAGAATTCTTGATTCACAGCCCATGTGCCAGGAGGCTCATGGGAGGGGCTATCTGATTTCTCTCTGCCTGAGTTCCATGTAGCTTGTGCAACTTACCAGAAAGGTTGGTTAGTTGGTTTCTTGGTGAGCTCTTCCCAGCCCCATCATGGCTGATTCTCAGGAGGTGCTATCTGACTTCTCTCTTCTTGGGCCCCACACCAATAAATATTCTTCAAAATATATTATTGTGGTGTGCTTACATGGGCCTTTGTCAAAAGGTTTCTAGATTTCTAGCTATAATGCAACAAGGTTTTCTCACAAAAGATGCTGTTAGTACAATCCCGAACTAACAAAAGTTTTCACATGTGTATGACAATTCATTATTGCTAATCTCATAGTGGATTAAATGTATTCATGCCTTTTAAATGCACAGTCTTCTACAATGTAAAACTATAATTGTTTATAGTGATAACTTTTTTCTTTTATATTCAGATAGCTGCCATTGTATTGTGCTCCAGCTATTTGTGATAGGAGTTTCAGGTCAACCAACACGAGGTCACCGTTCAAATAATTTTTTAACAAAAATTTATGTGATGTGCATGCAATAAGTACAACTTTGCTTAGACTTTAAACAGTCTAAGATGCTTAGACTTTAAACAGTCCAGACAGTATCACAAATGTCTTCAATGTCATCCTACTTAAAAACAATGAGTTAGATGAGAACTTCTTATATGCTAGATAGAGATGATTGACTGAAAAGGTTATTCTATACCAAGATGGAGATTTAAGTGTGTTACAAAAATGACATCATGGATATTATGATAAAATATGTATGGCTTTTGATTTCAGCTTCTCTCTGTAAATCTATGTAACTGCTGTCTGCCAACACTCAACATCAATGGTTAGTTAGAAATAACATTTCTGACTATAGTTTATATTTCAAAATGCTTGATATCAGATACAATTATAATAATTATGCTCACTGTTCCCAGTACAGGGCTAATGTCACTGATATTCTCTTCTGAGACCAAATCTAGAAAGAACCTGGACAAAGAGGACAGCCAATGTTTTGGCTCTGGCCCCGATGGTCAACGAGAACTCAAGGATATGAGGGAACATTTTTGGTGACTTTCTACAACTCCAGTGAGTCACACAACTTCCTGACCAAGGCGATTGTTGGGCCCCAGGAGGTGGGAATACAGTGAATAGTCTGCCTAATGAGGATCACCACAAGGAAAAGCCTCACATGATTTCATACAAAGCAATTGGTCAAGCAAAGGCCATGACTCATTCTGATGTCTGGCACTGACAAAGGAGCTGAGAGGCTCTGTGCTTAATTTCAGGGTAAATTCTAAAGAAATTTAACTGACCTTTGTAGATAGCAAGAAGTTAGATTTATTTTTTTAATTTTATTTTTAAGAGGATAAAACTAAGGAAAATTAAAACAGAATAAAACAAAACAGACCAGTGTAAGTGATACAGGACTTCAAAACAATATGAAATCAACAATAGTTACCATAGTGCCTCTTACTGTCTTCAGAATAGCTGTAGATAGCCTCAGACATAGTAAAAATCAAACAGAACATAACAGAATAGAACCAATAAAAACAAAACAATGAATACAATAAAGGACTTCAAAACAAGACAGTAGTAAATCCAAAATGGCTACAATAATATATCTTGCCATCTTTGCAATAGCTGTTCACGTCATTGGATGTAGCAAAATCAAACAAAACAAAACAGAATAAAACCCAACCCAACAAAACAATGAAAATGACGCAGGACTTAAAAACAAGATAATAGGGAATTAAAAATGGCTACCACCTTCAGAAGGAGATCCCTCCTAGATGTCACACTGCATACCATAATCCTCTGAATAGCTGGTCAGACCACCACCCCTAGACCTGCAAGGTCAGTGAAAACACCACAATCATCAAATTGCATTTTACCTCAATAGCTATCATCACAGCCTGGTTTTCTCCAGATTAGTCAGTCACTTAAGAGGTGGGGGGAGTGTTGGCTCTTCTTATTTGCCAGCCTGCATGTCAGAAGGGGCTGGGGTCTGGCTGTCCCCTCACTGGTGGTGGCCCACACATGGCACTGGTTGGCAGAGAGGGCTTAATTCTTGGGGAATCCTCGTTTTTTCTCCCCGCAATCTGAGAATGGCACTGACTCATGGGGGAAAGGCTGTGGTTTGGTTGTGTCCCTACTGATGGTGTCCTGTGTATGGCCAACAAGTTAGTTTTAATTAACACAGGTCTCAGTTTAACTTGGTCTTAAACAACCAGCAGAAAACTACAACCAGAATGCATACAAAAGTAATGCCATAGTAATAATCTAGATATAAAAAGGACACCAATTATTGACTCCTTCTAGTTGTTTCCAGCTATGCCAGTTATGAATCATTAAAAAATGGAGGTATAGTAAAATGTACTATGATTATACTTGCTCTAATTTCTCAGAAAATTTGTTTATTGCTGTTGAGAGGCTCCCAAACTAAGGACATCCAAATAGGAAAAGTGGGATTGCCCGGTGCAGTTGATTAACATAGGTCAAGGGTATGTTTGTGCTAACAGATAATGGAACACCATTATGACTGCACTCTCAGAATGTGTGACCATGGAGAAAGGACTGTCCAGTCCCATGGTGGAACCTGTTCTCATCTGGCTCTCCAGTACAAGCATTTTTGAGGATGACTCTGGAGAAAAGACTGAAATCACAAATACTGAGATCCACACAGGCTACAAAACTCATGACTTGATGACAACTAAAAAAGACAAATAGTAGGCTTATGTCTTAGTGATGTGATAGAATCTCCCACAAGCTCCTGGGAATTTTTATTGCTATGATGGTTATCATTAATTATGATGATTCAACTGCTGAAATTACAAAAATAAAAAGAGGGATATGTTGGGGACCACAATTTCACAATGGCTAATTTTGTATACTTTCCTAGGGATAAATGGAGGCTTGGGATTATGGTATCACCCACTTGAGATTTCCCATTAACTTTTAGGAATGGGTCATCCTCTCCCATCTACTAAGACCAAAACTAAGAGCATTAAATTTAAAAAAACACTCCAGGATAGGATCCTTTTTAAGATAAGACCATCTTTGCCCTCTTGAGTATCCCAAGATTATACTTGTCCACTGAGTCATAGACCTCTGTCTTCTACCAATTTTGAATTTTCTGCTAGCCCCACCTATCACTGTAGATGCCTAATAAATAGTGCCTGTCTTGGAGTGTCACTTTCTTGGTCCATCAGGGAGGCATCAACTTCCCAGTCACTTATCATGTATTGCTAAATTTGTCTCTGATTCTTATTTATCCTCACTGTACCCTTGATACAGGCAATTGGGAATTTTGGCCAGGTCCTCAATAAATGAGGGAAAACGAACTAAGTAACATATTGGATAGACAATATTTTGCAAAGTGATAGATTTAAATAAAAAAGCATTGGTAATCAGTTTCAATATACATCCCAATTAAGGGCAGGGGTTTTCAGGTTTTGGAAAAAGGGAAGCAAGATCCCTTCCCTCTGTGTTCCTTGCAAGTCACTTAAATGTAAAGACTCAAATAGATTAAAAGTAAAAGATGAGAGAGTAAACCATGGTAACAGTAAGACAATGAAAGAGAACTTTGCTGTATTACTATTGGGCAAAGCATATTTCAGAGCAAAACTAGAACCAAAGATAAAGAATAATGAATAATGGCATCAATCAATAAATTGTAACAATTGTAAATGTTTTACTTGTTCAATAAAAGAGCTTCAGAATACATTAAGCCAAAACACTGAGAGGAATGCAAAGAAGAAATAGACAAAACATACAGATACAGACTTCAACACCCTTCTCTTGCTATCATAGTTGTTAGAAAAAATAGAAAACATACAGTAGTAAATACATACAAGACTTACAATGCACCATCACCCAATACCATCTAATTAATACTTTTAGACTATTCAATCTAGCAACTGTAGAAAACACATTTTTGTCTAATGAAAATGGAGCATTGTCTTGGTTATTTTTCTCTTGTTGCTGGGACAGAACACCAGACTCCCAAAATGAAGGAAGGAAAGATTTATTTAGGTTTCAGTCCATAATCAGCTGACTCCAAGACAGGGTGGCGTGGCACTGGGGCAACACTTCAAGGCAGAAGACAGTGCAAACAGAGAAAACAATCCTCTTCTCTCTTATATTGTACACTGCACCCCCCCCCACCTTTCTGGGGTGTAGCACTCACAAAATCTCCTTGTCCTCCTTTGCACAGCATGAGGATACTTACAAAGTAAGAGCTCTGGATCCCGTCTGGATCTCTCAGTTAAACTTCTAAAGTTGACAGGAATGTGTTAACCATAAGAAGCATTTATCAATATAGATCTTTCCCTGGGCCATAATAAAAGCCTTAGTAAACTTAAAAAGATTTAAGTCACAGTAAGAATATTTTTTAGACAAATTAGTAACCAATCACAAAAGGTAGCTAGAAAATCATCAAGCATTTGGAGACTAATACTGTACTTTACCATACTTTAAATAATGAAAACAGTATATAAAAAGCCAGGTTGTGTCTAACATGGTACTTGGAGAATATTCAGTGATGTAAGCACCTATATTAGAGAAAAAGAAGTCCTCAAAACTAAAATCTTTGTTTTCAATTTAAGAAATTGTAGAAGAGTGAATGAAACCCAACGTATTATGAGAACAGCAATAAAGAGCACAATAGTAATCAGTGAAGCAGAAAGAAAATGTGAGAAAACTTTTGAAAATGGTGATTGTGCTGCTTATGATTGTAATGATAATTTCACCTGTGAACATATTTTAAAAATTGCTGCACTTTAAACAAATACTTTATTGTGTGTCGATTTTGCCTCCACAAAGTTAAAAAATAAGGGCAAGTAGTGCCAAATGTGGCCAGGGATGTGGGATGTAGTAATACTCAGGCACTGATACTGATGGTGGCATTCAGTTCTTTTTAGTTCCTTCTTGTTCCTAACAATGTTCTGATGGCCATTTTTTATTTTATATGTAGAAGTATATTAAAGTCTTTTATAATATTTCATATAAAATATATAATATTTAATATTATAACATTTCATATGCCTCAAATATATTTAAACTTGATTGTATATAAAAAATTTTCACTTTGCATATCTGTTTTGTTAAGTAGGAGTTAATGGGTAAAGTACGATAGATGCTCTGAGTCTCAAATTGTCCATGTCAGTGTAGCTCATGTAGCTACTTCAAATGTTAATCTATGAATTTTTAAGTTAGTTGTCAAATATACAGTGAACTTTTCCTCTCCTTTTACATTAATTTTTTTTTTTTTTTTGTACTGGAAATCAAACTCATGACCTCATCCTTGCCAGACAGGCACTTTGGCTGCTAAGCTAAACCTTCAACTACATTAACTTTTGTATCATCTAAGTTTTCTGTTTTCTTGATTGTTAATATAAAGACTTTGGTAGATGAAGTATTTTATACTAACTGACTTTTAGTCATTATCTGAAGTTTAAATTCACTGTTGCAAGTGTTCCAATTTAACTGAGCAGTTTTATGAGAAATCTTGTAAAAGAACATCCATTGCTTTGCTTCTGAGTGATTGTTGTATATATTTAGATTTTAAATTTTTCTTAGGCTATTTAATGATAGTTTTAACGTTTTTGTAAGTTAATGAAGGATAAAATGCCTGTAGAAAAGGACCTACATTTAAGGTTACAAATCACTGAATTTTCAGAGAAAGAATGTGCCTGTGGAACCAGCCCTCAAGTTGACCACACTGTCAGCACCCTGAAGCTGCCATGATCCTCTTACAGTGACTGCCCCTTCCTTGAGAGGCAGTCATAACTCTAACTTCTAATACCATAGATTAGCTCTTTCTGAAGTTGAAATTTTTGCTCTTATTGGATGCAGTCTTTTGAGTCTTGAATCTGGCTTTTTTAATGCAAAATTATGTTGATGAAATTCACTCATACCATGGAATTATGGTTGTAGTTCATTGATTGTCACTGCTGTGTAGTTCTTCAATTCATAAAGTCACAAATTTCTTTATGCATTCTACTGTAAATAGAATGCATGGCTGCTTCCATTTTTTGTTAATTAAAAATGGTACTGCGCTCACTTCTGCAGCACATATACAAAAAAAAAAAAGGACCAAACTACTGATAGTTTGATTTTTTTTTTAAATTGCAGTCCTAGGGAATGAACCTGAAGCCCCAAGACATCATTGGTACCTTAATTTTCCCTTCCTCCACTCTATATTTTTATCCCTAACAACGTAGAAATAAATAATCAAATCATGGGAATGACTTCTACTTTGTAAATAAGAAAGAGGGCTGACTGCCTCATCCATGTAGTGATATTTGATCATCTAAATTAGAAATTTCCACCAAGACCTTGCAAACCATATCAAAGTACTTGGGGACCACAGGATAGTTGCTTGTCTTGATTAAATAGAAACACCTTTTGAGTTGGATGGGGGAGAGGGGAGGTAAGTGACATATAGTGTTGTGACATCCATGAATTTTAGTTTCAGCATAGATTACAAACATTGAAACTCCTAACAGAAAGAGTTTAAGGCTAGTCTCTCCTTTCCATGGTGACAGGGATTATGTGGAGATAATTGAGTCAGGAAAGAGCTTAGCTCCAGGAAAGTTGGGAAGTGTTTGTGTTTCAGGAGGTGGTAGATGAAAGTTTGCCCTGTCTGTTTTGCCAATTCGTCTACTTCCTCTGTTAGAATAGGGTCTGGTATTTAGTAGTAGGTAATAAATACTTCTGAATGGATTGAATTTAAGACAAACCTGAAGTAGATGCCTGCTACTTAAATAAGTTACATATGGGCATAAACAAAGGTTAAAATTGAAACAAGGCGGGCCCTGGAGCAGAGATAGCTACTCTTGGTGCAGACAGTAGGGCTCACAGAGTGAGGATAAGTGCTTCCTCGATCATGGTAATTAAGTACCATTATTAGTCCAAAGTAAAGAAAAACTGGACCTTCACATGACTCTCTTTCCTGATTTACTGGTACTCACAGAATTAGTCAGCACAACCGGCAGCAACACTCATTCCAGAATCACAAAGCAGCCTGGCCTTATTTCGGCTTGTGTTTGAGGTTCTATGACTTTCAAAGTTTGTAGTGGCCCAGAACATCTCTGTGTTCATTAACTAGTAATATTTACACCTTCCTTCATGTAACTGGGCACTTTCTGAAATAATGAAACCTTGAAATAAATACACTGTAGAAACGCATTTCTGGTATTTCAGATAATCTCAGAAATGCTGGAACAATGATGATGGTAGGAGATTAAAAGAGTTGGTAAAAATAAGTATCTGTTGGTAAAGATAAGTATCTGCTTAAGCAGGAAGGTAAAATAACTCAGGTTGATTAGCTGTGTCTTGCAAAGTGTTGGTTTTTGTATTTCTGGAGCAAGTGATGGAATTAGGAGCCAGTGGTCCTTGTATCTGTCTAGGAGTGAAGCAATCATGGAGGAGACAGGCTTCAAAAGAGGTACAGTACACTGTGGAACTAAAGGAGGGAACTGAAAATAGAATGTCCTGGTCTGTGACTGCGCAAAGATATTGCTCATCACAAACTGCAGGCCTGGGAGACAGAGTGTCAGAATCATCTGCATTAGGAATCCTGCCCTCAATTTTCTTTCTGGAAAAAGTGCTACTTACTGTGAATTGGCAGGATTTTAATGCAATGGCAGAGTGTAACTACTCAGTTTCAAATCCAGCTGGATTATGTGGAAATTTCAGTACAAAAACCCAAATTGTACATAAATCACTCAGGGGAGGCTGAGAATGAATACTTTCTTTTGGGTTGGGTTTTTGAGAACTAATATCTATAGAAAAATTTTGCATAATGATTAATGCTGTTTTTGGATTGATAAACTATAATAAAGAGACCACAGAAGTGATTGGCACAATAGTACTGTATAGTACATACAACTGTTCTGTGCTGTCATTTGTTTGGTTTAGTTTCTGCAGTGCTAGAGATTAAATCCAGGGCCTCACTCATGCTAAGTAGTTTATTAGCAAGCCATAACCTCAGCCTTCTAACTTCATTTTGAAAAAAGAAATCAATTGGAGGGCTGGAATAAATAAATAACAGCTGAACCTCCAGTAGCACAAACATACCAGGATTAACTGATCATCAAAAATCACTTGGTAAATTAACTTTTGACGCAATTATCATAATTTCAAGAATCTGTTTTCTGATATCTTCAAAACACTGTTTTTCTCCCTGTCTTCCAGTGAGTCATCTGACATGGAAATGACCTTATTGTGTCATGGAGCACTATTCCCAAGTCTCTGTATTTTACGGTTAGAAATCCATCACCAAACTAAAAGATTGTTTTCCTGCCCTCTAACTTAAATAGGAGCAAATCATGTTTTTAAAGGCAATTAATTTTGGGAATAAAATAAATGTGTGAATTTCTCAAGCCTAATTTCTAATCCATTACTTCACCCTCCTTTTTTGGCCTCTCTTTTGCCCTTTTCTCTCTTTATATGTCACACTTTATAAGTCTCTTTATAAGTCTTTATAAGTCTCTCCCATATCTTTTTGAGACTTGGCAACTCATACATTTTTACTGCTGAATAATAGCCATTGTCTGGATGCACCACTATCTGTTCATCCATCCATCTACTGAAGGACATAGTTATTTCCAACTTGTGGCTATTCTCTTGATTCCAACCAATAGACTCTTTGCCTACCAGAAGTTGATAAAAATGTTTCCCAAGAATATCTAGGTCCTGTGCTTGAAATCTGTGAACTTTGAAGTTTGTAGCAAACTAACAATTCTTAGATATCAGATTATCCTAAATTCAGCAGTCCTAAAATCTGTATAGGACAAGGTAAAAGGAGATTTGAGTATAGAAAGGAGGTGAGAGGGCAAAGACTATAAGCCAGAAAGTGTTGGCAAAAAAAGCGGGGAGAGGCAAGAGACATATTCTCTCCTGGGCCTCCCATCAGAGTATGGCTACCCCTATACCTTGATTTCAGCCCAGTGAAACTGGTGTTGGGATTTTTGTGTCTAGAACTTTGAGTCAATAATTTTGTGTTGCTTTAAGCGTTACAGCAGCTGCCAAAGGGAATTACTGCATTGTTTCTGCCCTGTTGGAATCCATTTGGTGAATGCTACTCAAGGAACTCAGCTGGAACAGTTGGATACCTTCTTGTCACTCCTGCTTCTCAGGCAGTGGGAAAATGAGTTATGATCAGAGGGGGAAATTATCTATGGACAGCTAAAGCTTATTCACTCTAGCAGGAGAGGCAGTTCTTTCCTGCTACTCTGACTGAGTTACCTAGTACCCATTTCGGTTCCAGGAAGAAATGCATATCCTTATAATAAATTCACTTATTACTTGATATAGTCAGAATTGTTTCCTGTTGTATTTACCCAGTGAATTTTATACAGTTACATAGAAATATTATTCTTTATTCCCTTGAGTTATTGTCTGATATTAATCTTGGCTCAACTTTCAAAATTTAAATTAAGAATTTAACTCTTGCCATGGGGGCAGGCAAGGAGTCCCAGAGCAATCTTTTCATGTATAAGTAGGTAAGAACTTCTAGAATGAAAGGCCTTGGTAAAATGACTTTTAAAGTTGTGATATAAGAAATACCGGTAGAATTTTTGTCTTTAAAAATATTAAAATTCCTATTAAAAATAGAGTTGGGAAAGGGTAAATTAAAAGGTGGCATATACATTACATCATTACAGTTAATTTTTATTTACCAATTTTAATTTAGACAACAGAGTATTTCTGTGGAGAAGTAATAATAACATGTAGAAATAATCTTGTGTGAAGAGGAAATATAAATGGCAAATAAATATATGAAAACATGTTTGCCATCACTGGTAATTTGAAAAATGCAAATTAAAAGAACGCTGAAATTCCATCTCATTACAGAAAGAATGGCTATCATTAAGAAATTAACCAATAACAAATGCTGGCAAGGATGTGGGGGGGAAAGGAACCCTTCTTCACTGTTAGTGGGAAAGTAGACAGTGCAACCACTGTAGAAATCATGTGGAGATTCCTGAAAAAATTAGGATTGGAGGTCCCATTTGCTCCACCTATTCGCCTTTTGTGTATTTTCCCAGGACTGAAAATATATCACAATGATATATGTGCACCTACGTTTATAGCAGCACAATTTGTAATAGCTAAATCTTGGAGACAACCCAAATGCCCATCAACCAAGGAATGGGTAAAACAGATGTGGTATTTTGTTTTTACAGTGGTGTACTCCTCAGCTGTAAGGAGGATAAACTTGAGGCTTTCATAGATGAAGAGATGCAATTTGAATACTCATAAGTGAGATAGATCAGACTCACATGTGTAAACATCATATGCTCTCCCTACTGTAAAAAGCTGAAAGAGTAAATAAGATCCAAAATGTATGATAAAAAATATTAAAAACCAAAAGCTCCCCCAAATCCCATAAGGTTCAATAGATATTATGAAAGTGAAATGAGAAGAAACAGCTCAAAAGGAAAGAACAGTTGAGATGGGGAAAGGAGAAAAGAAAGAAAGGAAAAGAATGTAATTATAACTATACCACTAATCAGTAGTAGTTCATCAAAAAACAGTTTATGCTTTCTTTTTTTGATCATTTTTATGCCTCCATCTTATAATCTGAACAACTACTTTAAAGACAACAATACACAATATATTAATCATTGTTAAACTTCCATTATTTTGTTTTGAAATTTTGTACTATCATTTTTATTCTTTTATTCTTTTTTTAATATTCTTTTTTTTTAAAAAAGAAATAATCTTGTGTTATTTCTCTGAAGCTTGTTGTAATAGATATCTGGTTGGCCTGGTTTCCTGAGCATTTTAAGAAGAGAGATATAGGAGGGCCCCCTACATTGGCAATTACGTTTGCTCAATAATTATCGAATGAATGAATGATTAAATGAACAAACATGAAACTAATGAGAGGGCACAGAGGTCCACTTAAGAATGGGGTCATTCCTAAGAGCTCTGTGGGTATAAACTCTTGTAAGAAAATTGTGAATCATCATAATCATCACATTTTATTGATTTGAAAAGTGGAAGGAAAGATCAAGAAGTGAAAATAAGTAGAAAATTATTTCTAATTCTTAAAACATGCAAAGCAGTGAGATGAAACCTTTTTCTCTGTAGCACAATAGATCAGTGATGATCTTCTTATGTAATCTACAAAGGCAATGTAAGCTCTTAGTTACCCTTTTAATGAGTCCATTATCAGGAAATCCCACTGTTAAACAGGCAGGCACATGCAAGGGAAGTAGACAGGCAGGCTTTGCATCTTTCCTATGGTTGCACCACTGTTCCAACTCCAACTGCAGATGGGTGCTGCTCTCTCTTCCCTGTCTCCACCACCAACCCTGAGCATCTTCTTCCACCAACACCTGCCCCCACCTCTATCCCCGTCCCTGCCCTTGCACATAAGTGCAGACACACACACACACACACACCCCAACTTCTTTATCCTCCCAGATGTTGGTTTGAGCCATCAGTTGTCAGCTTCATCTGTTTTTTCCCTGACAGCATCTGGGATGAGAGAACTGCAGATGTGACAGACTGAGAATAGAGCAAAAGAAATAACTTCCTAATCCAACTTCTGGGTGACATAGGAGGGAAACTTGCTATTCATTTGCTAAGATTTAGTGTCTTTTAGAGTTCATCTGCAGTGTCTTATTAGCTTGACAGTCTTCATGTTCTTTTCTTTGATTTCTAAGGTCTGTAAAGATTGTTCAAGTTTTTGCATAATTCTTATTGTATTAAAAAAATCCTGTCAGTATTTTGTCCTTGAGATACAGTGCTAAAGGGACTCTCAGTTGCTTTCTTTAGCCTTACATTTACTTTTTCTCCTTAGGGAGAAAAAAGATTTTGTAGAAGAGATAGTAGAGAGGTACAAATGCAGTGTTAATTGGGACATTACAAAAGTCCTGTTGAGTCACATTTTTGACTCCTCTACTTCCTATCATTTTTCTATCTGTCTTTGCCCTTAATGTAATTGAAAGTAGGTGTGCATATTAGGCTACCAAGAACTAGTTGTGTGGTCACATCACTCACAGAGAGGAAGATTTTCTTCATGTGTAACACACAGGGATGTGTTTTAATGGAGGACAGTGAGAGTGCAGAGGGAGAACTCAAGAACCCAGGGCAGTGCCCAGGAAAGCCATGTCTATGTGGGAGACACACTGGTGTGGCAGCCAGTGGTTCACAGGAGGAAGGGGCAGAGGGCAGCTGAGAGGCAGAGGCCGGTTCTCCTAGAAGCCAGAGAGCTCAACATGTTCCAGGGCCTAATAAGTCTTTGCAAACAAGCTCTTCTTTATTAAAGTTGGTTGTATTTTGACCTTTTTATTTGGATATAGTTTTAAATTGATACTATTTTGAGATAGAATATATTTTGGTAAAATAAGTAAAAGCTTCTGGGAATAGGAAGCTGTGGAGGCATAAAGATGAATTTTTGTGTCTTGGTGATGTGGAGGGTGGGTAGTTCTAGCACTGTTAAGACTGAGTGAAAACAGCAAAGAAGTTGGGGAAATATTTTCTTCTCATCATGTTCTCTGGTTCCCTAAACTTCTTTTCTTTTTCTTTTTTCTTTCTTTTTTTTTGAGACAGGATCTTACTTTATAGTTCAGGCTGGCCTTGGACTTGCCATATAACCCAGCCTGACCTTGAACTTGTGGCAATCCTCCTGCCTCAGCTTCCCAAGTGCTGGGACTATAGGCATGTGCCACCTGGCTTAGTTCTCTGAACTTCTTACTTCTTATGATCCTGTTCACTTCTCTTCTTTCCCACCTTCCCCCAGATCCTCCTATGTTTCTCTATTTTTCCTTATATTTCTTTTTTCTATGTCTCCTATCTATTTTCAGAACATACTTAAAATTTGCTTAGTCATATGAACCTTAGTTTCCTAAACTTTAAAGTGACAATGAAAGTATTTCCTCCACAGCACATTAAAGAGGTCATATGTATGATCAAATGGGATTTATTCCTTGGATGTATTTGTCAACATAAGCTAATTGGTTTGCATGATGTATCGTGTTAGCAAAATGTAGGACAAAAACCATGTAATCATTTCAGTAGGTGCAGAGAAAGATGTGATAAAGATGAAAATTTAACATGTTTCCCATTAATGAAAAACAAAGCAAAGCAAAAAACCTCATGGGAAAGGGATGTATCTCAGCACAATAAGGGCTACTGCCTATGTTCAAAAGCTGTTCTCACAGTCAGAGGTGAAACATTGAAAGCTATCCCTATAAGATCAAGACAAGACAAAGATATTCACTCTCACTGATTTGTGTAGAGCTGAAAGTCCTAACAAGAGCAATTGGGGAAAACACAAAATCATTCAAATCAGAAAGGGAAAATGAAGAGTTACTGTTGCTCTACATTGTACTCAATGCTTGGTGTTTTGCTAGTCTGGTAAGTGAGTTTATATTTGACCCTTCCTTCTGCCTTCTCTCCCTTCTCTCTTCTACTGGGGATTAAACTCAGGGTCTTCACACTGACCTACATTTTAAACTCTCTGTGTTTATTTTGAGAGAGTCTCATAAATCATCCTGTCAGAACCTGAACTTGTGATCCTCCTGCCTCAGCCACCCAAGATGCTGGCCTTACAGGGTGTATCATTATGCCTGGCTACAGTTTCTTGATTACTAATGAATTGGAGAATATTTTCATGTTTATGGAACATTTGCATTTTCTTGATTGATCATTAAGTATTCATTCACTTGTTTTATCCATTATTGTTAGGTTTCTTGACCATACTTCATTGTAGATATTTGCTTCTAAAATTGTTTGCTTATGGTTTATTTCTGGCATGTCATGTTGCATTTTGAGAAATGAAATTCCTAGTTTTAACATAGTCACATTTATTAATCATTTCTTCTTGGTAGGCATTCTCATGTCTTAAGAAGTTTTTGCCAAGTAAGGTTAAAAAAATTCAGTTACTTTTTTCCTTAAAACTTTAGGTTTTACTTGTTATAAATAAGTCCATCTAGAATTAACATTTTGTGTTTTATGTACAAGGAATTCATTTTTTTCCTCAGCATCTGTTATTGAACAATCCATTCTCTTTTAATAATCTGCAGTGCTAACTCTACTGTATTTTGAGCTCCTGTGCATAGGTGGACCTGTTTTTTGGTTTCTATACTGGTCAGTCAGGCTCTTCATCTGCCTCTGTCACAAGCCTACACATGTATTAATTACAATAAGTTTAAAATAAGTTTAATATTTCATGAAATAAATTGCAGCCATATCCAACTTATACTTCATTTTCACATTTTGTGGTTTGGTATATATTTTATAATGAATTTATGTTGTGTAATTTTGATTGAAATTCCATTTAACTTATAAATCAGTTTGAGAGAAATTTAATACTATAACACCTAGACTTCTGCCAATGAATGTGAGACCTTCATTTATTTAAGCTTTCTTTAATATTTTTCAATAATGACATTTAAAAATAAATTCTGATTTTTTAAATATGTTTTTCCATTACAATGCCAACAGATTTTTTTTCTTTTTTTGAGGCAGGGTCTCACTATGTCTCAAGACCAGTTAAGACTGGTCTTGAACTCACTACGCAGCCCAGGCTGGCCTAGAGCTCATCCTGATCTTTCTGCTTCAGCTTCTTGAGTGCTGGAATTGGAGCCAAGCACCAACATGCATCTAGTTTATTTGTTTATTTACTTATTTATTTATTTACTTACCTACTTATTGGGTACTGGGAATTGATCTTAGGACCTCAGTCTTGCTAGGCAGGCACTGCACCATTGAGCTAAATTCCTGGCCTCGCACTTAGTTTAAACATTTTTTTTTTTGTATGGACTGGCTTCTTGTTGATACTATTTGAAAGTGCAACTGATACTTAAAATTGGTGTAATTACTAATCTCTTTTATTTATCCTAATAATTCATCTTAGGTGGTTAAATTAGTAACATTCATCAGTCTGTGGCATTTTTATTCTTCTCTTGGTTTATTTTTTTTCTATCTACTATTCTTAATCTCCAAATTTTATTCTCATTCCTCAGTTTCCCTTAATTGACAACCATTTAGTGTCTATGTAAATTTTTTATGTGGACAACTATATATGTATGCATAACAAAAGTTTAGTTCCCCTTTTTCCAATTCTGACATCTTTTAGTTCTTTTTTCTATATGTCTTCCTGGTCAATACTTCTAGTGCAATTTCAGGTAGAAGAGGTAATAAAGTCCCTGTGAGATTGTTCCAGAATTTCACCAGTGATTTAATGTCTCATCATCAACTGAGAGGTTGTCACAGTTTTTTTGTAAAGCAGGCTGTTTAAGTTGAGAAAAATTCTTTTTTCCTGAATGCTAAGTGCTTTATCAGGAATATAATGTTGGATGCCAGTAAATGTATTTCTGTGTCTACAGAGATGATCAGATTATTTATCATTTTAATATTGTTAATGTGAAAGTCATAGGTAGATTTTCCATTGTTACGTTTCCACTACAATCCTAACACAGTCCTGACCTAATCATGTTTTCTAGTCTTGATCAGATTTGATCTTCTAATGTTTTGTTTAGAATTTTTGTGCCTGTGTGTATGAGTCTGAGTTTTATCTTTTCTTTGTTTTGGTATGAGGTTTATACCAGCCTAGTATAAATGAGGAGTTGTGTCAGATATCTGTTCCCTGATTGCCTATAATTCCATTTGGGGCTCTTGTTTACCTTGTAGAAAATTTTACTGATTAAATTTCTTTAATGAGCCCATGTAGATCAATATGTTTTATTCTTTTTTCCAGTTAATTTGGTAAATGGAATTTTTCTAAGAATTCTAAATTTCACCTAAGTTTTCAGATATATTGACGACATTTAAAAAGTTTTCTTTTTATTAAGAAGCAAAATGTTGAGTTGGACAGATGGTGTTTATACTAAATATATTACGAATTTCTCCAACCTACAGTTTCAAGTGTGACATATTACTAAATTTATTCAGACTGTAATTTCAAATGCAGCTATTTACTAAAAGGAAATGAAGCACAAGATATATAATATATTTAAATGTTCTTCATTTTTCCTTTTGGAGATTTGAGAAACTTATGCTTAAGAAAAGGAATATTGAGTTATAGACTACCAGGGTTGATAACATCTTTGACCTTTTTTTAAAATTAATTTTATTAGTACATTTAGGTGTACATAATGGGAACATTCACCGCATGGTATTGACACCTGTATATGATATTTCTTTAGTATTCTTCCTTCCCCCTTTCTTCCCTCCCTTCAATTCATCCTCCCCTCTATTGTTACAAAAGCTTTGTTTTCATTTTTTTTTTCTGTTCTCTTTTTCCTTTTCCCTCTCCCCCTTCTGTAGTTTCTTTTCCCATTGGAACATTTAAACATTTTCTTCCTATTTCACAATATCAGTTATACATTTTGGTCCTTATTTACACTTTCTGTTTCTCACACTACAGAAACAATGTGATATTTATATATGTGTATCTGATTTATTTATTTATAAGAGTATGGCCTCAAGGTACATTCATTTACCTAGAAAGTCTCAAGTTTATCCCTCTTTATGACAGAGTAGTGCTGAATTGTATAAAAAAAACTTCATCTTCCTTACCCATCCATCAGTCGAGCTATTTGTGAGATTTAGCTATTATGAACTGTACTGCTATAAACATGAGTGTGCATATATCACTGGGGTGTAATGCTTTTATTTTAGGAAGATACCAACAAGGAATAGGGCATCAAATGGAACTTCTAGTTTCAGTTTTCTGAGGAATCTCCACATAGATTTCTACTGTGGTTCCACCAGTCTAAACTCCCACCAATAGTGGAGCAGAGTTCCTTTTTCCTCATTGCCCAACCACCATTTGTTATTGGTTGATTTCTTGAAAATGGCCAATCTTTCTGGGAAGAGCTGAAATCTCAGCATTGCTTTAATTTGCAAGAAATGGAATCTCAGCATTGCTTTAATTTGCATTGCTCAAATGATCGGTGACTTTGAACATTTTTTCATGTGTTTATTTGCTGTTTGTTCTTCATCCAATGTATATATTCATTTCAGATGGCCATTTTTGGTTTGGGTCTTTAAATTTGGAGGATCTGATATTTCGAGTTCTTTATGTAGTCTAAATATTAGTCCTTTGTCTGAGGGACAGTTGGAAAAATGTTTTCCCACTCTGAGAGTTGTCTCTTCACTCTGGTTTATTTTGTTGTGCAAATCCAAGTTGTTGATTCTTTGTGATATTTCCTGTATAATTGAGGTTTTGCTCATAAAGTATTTGCCTATTCCTATGTCTTCAAAAGTTCTACTTTTGTATCTTCCAGAAGATTCAGTGTTTCTGTTTTGATATTTGATCTTTGATCCATTTTGATTTTTGTTTAGGGTGTAGTGAGAAAAATGGGTGTCAGTTTGTCTTTGGCATACTGAAAGCCAGTTTTTCCAGCACTTTTATTAAAGTGGCTATCTTTCTTCCAATGAAGGTATTTGACCCCTTTGTCAAAGCTAAGGTGTTTGAAGGTGATTGGAGTTGTTTCTGTATCTTCTAGTATGTTCCATTGATTTTTGGGTCTGATTTTCTTTTGCCAGTACCATTGTGTTTTTATGTACTTTTGTAGCATAGTTCAAGTCAGGGATTGTGTTGACCCTTGACTTGTCTTTGTTGTCTTTGTTGCCCAGATTTGCTTTTGCTATTCTAGGTCTCTTCTGGTTCCAAGTGGTTTTTAGGATTGTTTTCTCTAATTCTACGAAGTATGCTATTAGTATTTTGATTGGGATTGCATTAAATCTGTATACCTGTTTTGGAAGTATAACCACTTTCACTATATTGGTTATTCCTACACAAAAGCATGGGATATGTTTCTGTTTTCTTATGTCCTCTTAAGTCTCCTTTTTCAGAGCACTTTAGTTTTCACTGCAAATGTCTTTTATTTCCTTTATTAAATTGATTTGTAACTATTTTGTTTCTTCCAATGCTATTGTGAAGGGTGTGGTTTCCCTAATTTCTCTTTCAGTGAGTTTGTTATTTGTGTACAGGAATGCTACTGATTTTTGAGCATTGACTTTATATTTAGCTAAGCTACTAAATTTGGTTATTAAATCTAGATATTTCCTGGGGGAGTTTTTGGGGTCTTCTAAGTAGAGTACCATGTTATCCATAAATAATGATAACTTCTTCATTTCCTATCCTTATTCCTTTCTCTCATCTAATTGCTTTGGCTGATGTTTCCAGAACTATATTGAATAAGGAGGAGATAGTGGACATCCTTGTCTTGTTGCTGATTTTAGGGTGAAAGCTTTCAGTTTTTGATCATTTAGTATGATGTTGACTGTTGGTTTGTCATAGGTAGGTTTTGTCAGAATGATATAAAGACTTTCCCAATTGTCTGTAGAGTTTTTTGTCATGAATGTGTATTGGACTCTGCCAAATGCTATGTCTATTGAAGTGATCATGTGGTTTTTGCATTTGGTTCTGTTAATACGGTGTATTACATTTATTGATTTGTGTACATCAATACATCTTTGCATCCCTGGGAATAATCCTATTTGGTTATGGTTATTGTGTATAATCTTGATGAGTTGTTGCATTCTGCTTGCCAGTATCTTATTGAGGATTTTTCCATCTGTGTTCATTAAGTAGATTGTTCTACAGTTCTCTTTTTGGATTGTGTGCTGGTTTTGGTATGAGGGTAATGTTGTTTGCAGAAATGAATTTGAGAGTATTACTTCTCTTTCAATTTTATTAAATAGTTTGATGAGTGGTGGCATTAGGTCTTCTCTAAATTTCTTACAGAATTCAGCAGTGAATCTGTCAGAATAGATTATCGGTAGGTTTTTAATTATATCTTCAGTTTCATTGAATGACACTGGATTATTTATAATGTTTATATCTTCTTAATTCATCTTTGGTATTTCATATGTATATAGGAATTTGTCTATTTTTTCTGTGTTTTCCACCTTGAGTATAGTTTTTTGAAGTAGTTATTAATCATCTTCTAGATTTCTGCAGCATTTGTTTTGATTTTTTTAACCATTTTATTCCAAATAGCATGGATTTGAGTTTTTTTCTTTCCTTTCTTTTCAAATTTGGCTAGAGGTTTTTCAATTTCATTTAATCTTTGAAAGAACCAACTCTTCAATTCATTGATTCTTTGTATTATTTTCTTAGTCTCAATTGTATTAATTTCTTCTTTGATCTTTATAATTTCTTCCTTCACACACCTTTTTGGTTTGACTTGCTTGTTTTTTCTAGAACCTTGAGGTTCAATATAAGGTTGTTTATTTGAGCTCATTCTGTTTTTCCTTGTGGGAATTTACCATTATAAATTTCCTCATAGGACTGCTTTCATCGCATACCATACATTTTGGTATGTTGTATTGGCATTGTTGTTTAATTGTAGAAACTGACTCCCTGTTGGCTTGAACTCAGCTCCTTGACTTCCTGTCAGTTTGAACTCAGCTGCACCTCACCTCCACACTTTGAGTTGCTAGATGGAGCCAAATCACAGCTGTTCTGAGTTCTGACTTTCCAAAGTGGCTACCTAATAATCCTCTTCTCCTGGGGGCATCCAAACCCAAATAACTCACCAGTCATTGCAGTCTGCACCATTCACTGCTTTGCTCCTCTGGATGCATTTTTCCATGGACACTAGTCAGTAGTCACTATGCCTCTGCAGGTTTGACCTGCCAGTTCCATACCATGATCTGGGGCTCAGAGAGAAAGCATTCCTTGCCTCTTCTCTTTTGCACTGTGGTCCCTCTCTTCACTCTCCTTATGGACTCTAATTCTTCATATCCTTACTGGGCTCCAGGGATGTACTTCCCTACTTCTTCTTTTCCTAACATTGCTATGTACTTGTGTCTGGATTCTGAATATCAGAGAGGCTGTTTCTCTGCTGCTCACTATTCCACCATCTTCCTAGAAGGCAATAGATTTTTCTCTTTCACAATAATGCATAAAGTATCATAAAATGATATTACTAAAATGTAGTCTAGTTTTTAAAAAATTACTTATTCACTTTGAAGTTGGGAAGATACTATGTTTTGCCAAGAAACATTTAATCATGACAATACCTTAAATTTTCTTTTTCATGCCTTATCTTATTTGATCATTTAACATCTTTATTTGATCACCCACTTAAAATTCACAAAGATTAATTGTGAATCCAATGTCATTTTGGAAAGTGTTCTGATTTCCTTGAGAATAGTTTACTGTAAGTATATGAGTTTATTTATTTATTTATTTATTTATTTTTGGTACCAGGGGTCAAACTCACAACTTTGCGCTTGCCAGGCAGTTGCTTATGCTGCTGAGCTAAATCCCTGGTCCTAAGTTTATTCTTAATAGAATGAACCTGTAAGTCCACACCTGACCTTTAAAGTCAAAATATAAGATTATTTTAAGGTCCTTGATGATGGAATTTTTAATAGTGGAAGGTTATTACTATGGTTTAGATCTAGAATATTTCCCCAAAGACTCACGTTTTCACAGGGTGGGCCTTTGGAAGGACTGGATCATGAAGGGACTATACTCAGGGGACACATAGATTCATTCACTAAAGAGCTCAGAGCTGAATGTGCTTTTAGGATGTGGAGTCTGGTGTATCACTGAGCTGTGACCTGGAAGGGAATGTCACCCTTCCTGGCTCCTCCCTTCTCTTTCTGCTTTCTGGCTGCCATGAGTTGAATAGCATTCCTCTACTCAGGACCTTCTACCATCCATTTCTGCCCTGGAGCCAGCCAACCATGTACTGAAAAATGGGAGCCAAAATAAATCTCTTTCCTTTAAGTGGTGGGTGTTTTATCTCAGTAAGAAGAAAGTGACTAGAGTTGTCATTTAAAGAGGAAGGCAGGGATGAAAAGGTTAAGTGTACCCAGAAGTTTTCTGTGTGATCTCCAGAAAACATCTCTTTTGTTTCTTGAGTTCCTCTTCGTAAAGCAGAAAGACTAAATACCATTCTTAAATTTTAAAGCTTCTGGCATGTAAATTACCACAATCCTTAGAATACTGTAGTCCTTTCAATTTCTAGGCAAATGTTTCAAAATGCCATCTTTTGTTATATGCCTCAGTTACATTATTCTCTGCTTACTTTTTTGACCCTTAAACTTTACTTTTTAGAGAAGATTCACAGCAAAACTGAACAGAAAGCAGAGCTCTTATATGCTTACTTCTACCATCACCACAGGTACCAGAATGGTAAAGTTTTTATAATCAATGAATGTACATTGACCCACAATTGTCACCCACAGCTCATAGCCTACATTAAGTTCCATTCTTGCTATTGCACATTCTGTGAGTTTTCACAAACCACAAATATATAATGACAAGTATTACACACTATAATATCATGTAGAAAATTTCATTAACCTAGAAGTCTCCTGTATTCCTCCTGTTCATTCCCCCCAATCAATTATTTTGAAGCATTATTATACCTTAAGAATTGTGGAAAGTACTGGGGTTATAGAGGTAAGTAAGTAGATTATATTCTTTGCCTCCATTATGGTACAATATGTAAGACTCAAAATAAATCATGGAAATAATTGATTTAGGAAACAAGTACCATATATTAATATACCCAAAATATTATAGGAGGTCAGATAGGTAGATTTCCAGTTGTATAATAGGAACTGGAAATCTTTGGGAACAAGTGATAAAACCAAAATTAATTGAAGTACTTTCAGCAATTAGGGAAAGAAGGCAGGGAAAGGCATTCCTTACAGAAGTGAGCCAAGTGTACAAAGATTGGAAGGCCTAAAAAATCAGTGATTTGGGTGAGAGTGAGTCTAGGTAATGGTAACATCACAAAATGGGAATGCCTAAAACCATTTTGAAGCATTTCCATGTTGAACAGGTTTAGAATTTCCAAGAAAATTTTATGTAGGGGAATAATAATTTTAGGATTTAATTTTAAAAATCATTTGTAACTAAGTAGAAATATGAGAAAGTTGTTTTGATATTGGATCAGATCTCATTTCAATTTCCTTCTGTTATATTGTCTTGTTTTGTAAGGGTTAGAAAAGCAGCACTTATGTTCTCCAGTTTCCCATGCGACTTGAATTCAGGTGCATTCACACAAAACTGATGTGAAACTGAGTTACGTGGAGAAGAGGTGGACATAGAGCTTTGTGGTGTTGGTTTAAAAAGCATCAGAAGTGATATAGTTCTGGAGCTGGAACTGTTGTCACTGAGAAAGCCCTAGGTTTGGCCTATTGATTCAGCCATGAGTCCACAAGAGTAGGGGCACAGTAGGGCAGAAACTCTTAGAGATGCATATCTGTGTTACGGTGCCTTTCAGTTCTCTTAATAGTATTTCCTTACTTGATAACATATGGATAGGAATTATACCTGCCTATACGCAATCAAGTAAGGAAGAATCTGCTCTACAACTATCAACCCTGATCAAACTGAAGAGGATATAAATTAGGGAGTGGCAACAAAATTTGGTAGGCACAGACCTAACAAATTACAGGATTATTGATTATTATATGTATGGAATTACTTTTTATAGGTGCAATGTTTATATATGTCCTTTCTCTGCTAAGTGAAATTACTAAAAAAAATCTCCACTAGTGAGTTTTTCCCTTGGTGATATGGTTTATATAGAGAAGAAGGAATTTTTTTTGGATTCCATTCCTTCTACACAAAATTATAATATGTCTTAGATACTACAAAAATTATCTAAATGTTAGTGGTAAAGATGCCAACAAACTCGAAAGAAAAATGATAAAGTGTTATTAGCTTTTTGGAAGTGCACAAAAAAGGACTCATAAATGTGGACAAAAAACATGAAGCTAAGTCTTGTGAAAAATCATGCCCGGTAAGACTGTTGCAGTGTTGAAGTTATTGAATGAGATTTATTGAATTGCAATTGCTGCCACATGATAACACATAGGACAGAATAAATTTTTTGCATGATTCAGTTCAAACTAAACAATGGCTACTAGTTTCCTGTCTTGAAGACGAATGTAAACAGCTTTCGATGTGATTTTGTAAAAAAATTCTTTGCAAGCTGAGAGATGATTGTCACTATAATGGATAATACTTTTTGGTATTGGAGACATTTTACATAAGAAGTATTTATAATGGGAATATTTCATATATTAGTATTTGACATGGATTTATTTCGTATCATGGTAGACTTTTTTGATTTATAGGAAGGAAATAAAAGCAATAAATTGCATAAGCAATTTTCCTAGCATCTTTTATTTAGGGTTCTTTATGGTCAAAAAAAGGAGCTGTTTTGACTAGTTTAAACAGAATGCAATGTGTCTTAAGTTAGATGGCTCAAAGAAACCTCTGCTAGGCTGGGAGGCTACACTGCCATGCCCTGCTGGTAGACCCACCTATGTTGCTAATGGACCCAGGAAACTCAGCTCAGCATCCCCTGAAATGCACCAGGTTCTTCTATTGAGCCTTCTTAAAGTGAATGAAGGTCTGTTATATCATACTTCCCTTGGATGAATGAATTTTGCCCTGTTGCTTCCTCCTACTAGTCTTGCTCTGATGCTGGAGGACAGGACCCCACATCACTTCCTGAGGCTTCATTACATGGGACCCAGCAAAGGCATATTCTGACTTTCAACTTGAGGACATGGGGATTTTATGGTAGAAAGTTCCTGCACATCACAAGGATGTGCACTGTTTTACATGCAGTTTCTCAGTGTGACAAATAGCCACTGTATGGTATGCTCTGCTAAAGAAAGCAATCAGTCACAGACAGTCATAAATAATCCCCTCTGAAATTTCAGCCTGTTTCATTTGGTCTTCACATATCAAATCAAATTTTAAAACATCTTAGGAGTGAGAAACTAACTCAGAAGTGAGGATGGCCTTTGGATGATGTGATATCAATTGATTTTACTTTCATGATATGAATTTGCATAGCAAGTATAGATGTGCCTAACATGAAATAGTCAAGATCTAGAATACTTGATGAAACGATGGGATAGGAAGGAAAGAATTTTAAAGAATATCTCCAGATGCTGTTTGTATATTTTATTCTTTAATAAAACAGTCTGGAAAATATAGATTGACTTTTTTCTCCTTAAGTAGGTGTTGTAAACAGAGTGAGGGATATCAAAACAAATGGTCATTTAGATAGACCCAGTGCTTGTGGATTCTGTCTGAGAGTGATGGAAATCAATGGTCCTTGAGAAGTAGTGGATGAGGCAAGAGAAATGAAAGTGATTGAAATTTATTTCCTTCAATAAAAGAGATACAAGGAATAATAATGTTAATTTTCTTCAGGTTTCACATGGAGAGAGGAAAATAAAAAAGTATTTAGTGGGAATCAGCATGTCTAGTTGCAAACAATAGAAGCAAATTTGGATAGCTTTGAGAGAAAAGCTATTTGTTGGAAATATGTTGGGTAGCTTACTGAGAAATCAGGCTTGTGAAACAGTCAAGAGCCAAGGAAGTCTGGGAAGCTCCCTGCCGTGGCCAGTTTCACAGGTGAGAAAAGTCTGGTAGCATGCTACTGCTGCTGTTGCTGGCTGACAGTTGCTAACATCTTCATGGACTCAATTCTGCAGTCCTTGTATGAACAACTAGGTCTCCCTGCACCTTATTTCTCCCCCTGAGGATTCCAGGTCTTCCAGCTGAGCCCACATCTTTTGCAATTAGCTTCTGGGGCATTTTTGTTTTTTATGGTAGGAATATCTTCAAAGAGATATTCCTTTCTTCATAGGAAGGATTATGGGATATCATATAATTTAAAGTAACAGCATCAAGCTGGATAAATATCTACCACTTGTAGGTCAATAGACCTCTCAGGTAAGAAAAATAGCACTTTGGGCTTCTACAACCTTTTTAGGTTCAGCTTGGCCTGAGCTGCAGAAGAGACATTTGTGCTGTGGCCTGCCTGGTGGGAAAGGCACCGTGTCCAGAGCAATGCAGATAGCTGTAGGCTTGTGTGAGTCAGCTGGAATCACAGCTGTTAGAAAGGTGGCCCAAGGCGTGCAAGGCCGCCATGGGCTCCCCTTTGATGAGCGACAGAAGAGTGAAGTGATGTCCTTCATCATGAACAGCAGTGCAGCTGGTGACCTGGAAGGGAGAAAGGAATTGGGGATTTCAGGATGCTGCTGCTTATGGGTTTTACTGTTAGCACTGAATTATACAAACCTATGTTATTCTTCACATGGGTAGAGGTCAGGCATGTCCTTCCTTCCTTCCTTCCTTCCTTCCTTCCTTCCTTCCTTCCTTCCTTCCTTCCCTCCTTCCTTCCTTCTTTCCTTTCTTTCTTCCTTTCTCTTTCTTTCTTTCTTTCTTTCTTTCTTTCTTTCTTTCTTTCTTTCTTTCTTTCTTTCTTTCTTTTTCCTTCCTTCCTTCCTTTTTCTTAAGGACAAATGAGTCTATGATTTTTTAAAAATCATACATTGTAAATAATTCAAACAATATAGAAAATATCTGACAAAAGTTATTTCCATTTCACAGTGTGGAAAAAATGATTGACATTTGGTGAATATTATCTAGGCATCTCTATATTTATACATTACTAAAGTGACAGCTATATAAGTAGACATAACTTTAGGAAAATGGAATCATACTAAGCACATGACTTAAAAATAAACTACTAGCTACTTTAATATAACCCAAGAAAAAAATATTTGAAAGAATCATTGGACTTTAGTTATCTCTTTCTTCAGGCATAAAATATTTTAGGGAAACTTTTAAGTTGAAAGCAATAAAGTTAAATACATGTCTGCAAATAAATATATGTTATTGACACTAGATATAAAAAAGCAATTCATTTGTATAAACATATACCCCTGTACAACCATAATCCAGATCACAATGTAGAACATCTTCAGCCTCTTAGTTAACATTGTACTAAACATGAGCTTCTATCCAACTTATGTCACTGAAGATTAGTGTGCCCACTTTTGAATTTCATATGAATAAAATTACTCAGAACATATACTTTTGTGTTGTTTTCTTCAAGTACCATTAATATCATGGCTTTATCCATGTTATCGAATGTGGAAAGAACTCAGTCTTTTACATTACACATTCCTTCCATTGAGTAACATACTAGAATTACTTTATTCACTGTGCTCTTAGGGTACTGGGTTGCTCCAAGCTTTTGCCTATTATGAATTAAGTTGCTGTTAACCTTGCTGTGGTGCCCTCTGGTCTCACTTCACTGTGCATGTGCCTATGAGTGACATTGCCAGTGTGTGTGTCCACACAGTTTTATTAAGTGACTGTCCTTCTATGCATCCCTGTCCTAATTGCTTCCCTTCTTGTCATTTTAAAAAATGTCATCCTGGTAGGTTGCAGCATTAATACATTTTGGTTTCAATGTGCATTTTTATGGGCAGAATTGTTAAATATCTTCCCATATAGCTACTGTTTGGATTTGGGTGTCCTACTTTGAGGAAATTCCTTTTCAAATCTTTTCTCTATTAGCAGAAAGAAAAAAAGGAAAGGAAAGCTGTGTGTAGCTCTATGACTGAGTATTTGCTTAACACCACAGTCTTGGGTTTGATCTCAAGCACAGGAAAATAGTAAATAAATAAAAAATTGTCCTTTCTGTTTTGTTTTTAAAAAGATTTATATATCTCAGTCCAAGTTCTTTGATGGATAGTTGAATATGAATGTCTTTTTCTCACATAATTTTTTTTTCCAGATGTAGCCCAGGCTGGCCTCAAACTCACAGTGATCCTGCTGCCTCAACCTCTCAAGTGCTGGGGAAACAGTCTATAGTGAATCTACAAACATTTGGGGCTATTTTTTGTAATTCATTAGTCCAGATTTTGAGGCTGTCATTGAACTTGCTTTTAATCTTCCTATACTAAACATGTAGAGATCATTTTTTTTTCAGGGAAGAAAACTATAATCCAAGAAACAGTTTTTGCATCTCCATCTTCTTGATCAAGAGCATGAAACAAAGAACAGGAAAATCTGCTTTAAGCAATGGCTGTGTAGGTTGTGACTGTTGTTGATACTGCTTTATAATAAAGCCTTTGAGGGGAGAGGTGGTCAGCAAACTAGATCTTTGCACACAGTGTGCTCTGACAGAATGCTGCAGCAAAAAGTTTAGGGTCTCCCTCACCCCTCAGACGAATTGACTGATGCTCACCTTGTTACTCCAGAGATTTACAAGTGTGTGTAACCTGATTTTCAGTATGACTGATCAGTGATGAAGATCTATAAACATAGAAAAATAACCATCAGTAAAGATTAACTCACAGAAACACCAGGTTCAGACGAACAAATCTGATTCACTTGTTCCACCCTAAATGAGCCTGCAGAGTAACTAAAAGCATTAAATCAGCTTTGAAAAAACATTGTCTGAGAGAGGAATGAACTCCATTCTATGGATCTGTTGCCACAGGCCCTTGTTTATCTGACATCTGGAGCACTATCACGAACCCATGTTATGAGTGGGCGGACAGTAGGAACCCATGCTGTATCGTGGTTGGTGGTGGTATTGTTTGGTCATTATACTGGTGTGTATGGTTCATCACCCTTGCAAAACTATCTCTGCAGGGGTTGAATTTAATTCTGGAAGGTCATTAGGTGCCTCATCAAGAGCAGAGTCTCTTACAAAAAAAAAAAAAAACAGACAGGGTTGAGCTGACCCTCTGCATGGTAGTGTAGCGCTGCTTCATTCTCCAGGGATGTCTTGGAGACTGGAGATGAGCTGAGGTCGCTTATAGCTTGGTATAAACAGGAGGCAGTGCATTCACAGGCTTAGCAATTATTCTTGAACCCTAATATTACCACACCTCAAGGTGGGATGTTGCCTTAAACAAGCCCTTCAGAAACCACTTCAAAAGTAATATGATATTTTTTCATTGAAAAAAATATATATGTAAAACAAAAAGTACTGTCCAAAAACTTAAAGGAATGACTAATTCTGCTCTGTGCAAAATTTATGGAGACAGTATCCAACAGGGATGCAAAGAAAATGCAGTATCTCTAGTAAATGAGAAGAAAATAAGGATAACATGCTCTGGCAATTGTGCTAGATGACTTGAAAATGATCTTAGTCATGGTGATGATCATGATTATAATGATGTATATGAAGGCCTTGAATAAATAGTTTCAAGTGATACAAAGGCAGGAAAAAAAAGCAATGTTCTTTTAAACCACCATGCTAATTTTCATTTTTATATAATATTTGATTTTAAGTAAAAACATCAAATGAATAAATTATACATTTATGTAATTATTTATTTCATCTGTATCCCTAAATAATTACATAACCCAAAGCTTTTTACTTGGAGATGCTTTTCATGGAGAAAAATGGGTCATTTTACATTTGATATCATCTTGTATTTGGACATATTTTATTTTCATACTTTTTTGAAGTTCAGTCAAAGAAGAATATTTTACTAATAACTCTCTTTACCCCACTATGGTGTGTGTATGGAGGTCCCCACAAAGCCTCAGATAGTCATGGGGGCAGGCTTCTAGAGATTGACTCATGGTCCAGTGCTGGGATGATGGGTGTAAGTGCTACACCTAAGTGAGTATAAGGACAGTATAAGGGACAGAAAGAATCTTTTCTCCTTCCTTTTCACTCCTCCTCCTTTTCACTCTTGTAGCTTTTGCTATTTTCTACCGTCATAAATAGTTGCCCCTGTAACATGCCAACCTGGAGCCAGCTGATTATGGGTTTAAATCTCCACAAACTGAGCTAAATAAACTTTTCCTCCTTTAATTTTTGGTGTCAGGTATTTGTCTTAGCTATGAGAGAAAAGAAACCAATACAGAGTGCTATACTTACCTTAGGTTGGGTAGCCTATTGTCTTTGTTTCTTTTTTGTCTCATTGTTGAGACAAAATACCTGATGCCCAAAGTTAGGGAAGGGAAGGTTTACTTCTTACAGGTTGGAGGTTTCAGTCCATACTCAGCTGGCTCCAAGGCCAAATGACATGGCTGATGGGCAGCAGTTCATGGCTACTCCTGCAGCAAAGCATGAACTGAACAAAAGAGAGAGAATACATGTCTTTTTCCTGTTATTATACTATATGCTGGCTCCACCCCTGGATGGGTAGAGCACTCATATCACCAATCCAAGTGCTAGACAATAAACCAATCACAAATGCTAGATTTGGCTGTGTCCATGGTTGCATGAGGTTTGAGCTGGGGCAACTGAACATAAACCATAATGCCTATGTACAATATAAGGGACAGAAAGACTCTTCTTTCATGTTCCTTCTATTTTGCTCCTGTTGCTTTTACTGTCTTCTACTGTCATGGATTGTTGCTCCTCTGCCATGTGCAACTCTGCCTTGGAGCCAGCTAATAATGGACTGAAATCTCCACAAACTGTGAGGTAAATAAACCTTTTCTTCCTTAATTTTTGGCATTGGATATTTTGTCTCAGCAAGGCAGAAAAGTAACCAGATAAGTGAGGGTAATTGCCATGACTGTATCTGACCATGTGGTTCAAGAGCCTTTAGAAATGGCTTGTTGTGGGAAGAGTTTGGAAAGATTCAGAGATGTCACCCAAAAGAGTAGACTGGAACACCTTAGGCTGTTCTGTATGGGATATATATATATATACTGTGGATTGAACTCAACACCTCATGCTTGCCAGGCACTTGTGCCACTGAGTTATATCCCTGACCTTTATGGGAGATTTTTATCAGAGCTCAGAAGATCATAAGGCTAATAGAAATCTTGCCAGTGAAGAGCAGGTTCAGGAGTTTCTGCTGGGAAGGACTACATTAATTGTTAGACTCCAGATGATGTGTGTAATGGCTTGGCAAAAAGTTTGCCTGCATTTTGCTCATGTCCAGAGACTTTGCCTGAGACTAGGATTAAGAACAAAGAACCAATTAATCTGGCAGAAGAAATTTCAAGGCAGTCAAATGTTGATGTAGTGGCATGGATATTATGGGGGTTTTAGCCAGATTTATGTTGCAAGTCAAGAGCAAAGAGTCCAGCAAGATGATTTAAAATACTGTGAGTTTGGCCTTCAGGGAAACTCCAGTAAATCTGTGGACAGCAAAGATAGAGCTGAGAAGATCTCAACTGCTGACAAAAGAACAGGTGAATTGAAAAGATGGCTTGAGAGCATCAAAGAAGCAGCAAGCCCAAACCCTTGGCAGTCTCAAAACTGCAAGAGAGAAAGACTTTGCTTTGAAGAGAAAGCTGCAGAGGAAAAGAATGGTGGTGGCAGCTGAACATAGTTCCAGGACAGGGGTGGCCTAGAGAATTTGTTCCTCTGAATCAGGTTCAGAGTGCCCAGTGATTCAGGCACTCAACCCCTACAACCAAGAGAGAAGAAATCCTGGCTACTGCTCCAGCTGGCAGCAGATCTTGGTATCATTCACATGGTTTTAGGTGCAGTGTTAGTTACTTTTCTCTTATTGCTGGGACAAAATAACTGACACTCAAAATTAAGAAAAGGAAAGTTTATTTAGCTCACAGTTTGTGGAGGTTTCAGTCCATATTCTGCTGGCTCTAAGGTAGAGTGGTGTGGCAGAGGGGCAACAGTTCATGGTGGTGGCAGATACCAAAAGCAATAAGAAAAAAAAGGGAGGAGCATGAAAGAAGACTCTGTTCCTTATATTGTATGTAGGCCACACCCACTTGAGGGTAGCACTCATGTCCATAATCCCAGCATTGGATCATGACTCAATCACAAATTCTAGATGCTTGCTTCCATGATTGCCTGAGGCTTTGAGGAAACATCTAGACACAAATTATAACAGGTGCATGCAGAATGCAAGATTTCTGAGATTAAAAAGACTTCTACCTAGATTTCAGAAGGCCTGGGAGGATAGGCAGTGTACCCGAAAGAGGGAAATGTGTGAGGGTAAAGCCAAAGATGCAGTAGAGATTCCAGAAGTTTGGAAAATCCAGTAGCGTGGATTGTCTAAGGAAAGCTACAAGGATTGAGCAGAGCAGGCCTAAGATAGAAGCCATGGGAGATACAATCACCAGAAGTGCTGTAGGGACAGAGCCATGCAAACCTTTTGAAATTCACAATTTACCACAGATGTATGAAACCGCAGTACTTAATGTTTTCCCTCCTGGATTTTGGACTTGCTTTAGACCCAATGCTTTGTATCTCCCTGATTGTACCTTTTGGAATGATAATGTTTATCTTGTACAATTGAATGTTGGAAGTGTTAACTTTTCATTTGTACAGGAGCTCACAGATGAAGAGTTTGCCTTAGATCTCAAAAGAGACTTGGAACTTAGATTTTCAGCAATGCTGAAACTGTTAGGACTTAGGCAACACTTGGAAATAGACTAAATGTCTCTTGAATAAAGGATGTCATGAGTCTTTGAGGGACCAGGGGTGGAATCTCATGACTAGTGTCTCGATATCCCCCTAAAGCCTCATGAAGTCATGGGAGCAGACTTCTAGAATTTGTGATGATTAATAGTCCAAAAGTGGGATTATGGGTGTGAGTGCTACACTACCCACCCTAGAGTGGGTGGCCTATACATAATATAAGGGACAAAAAGGGTCTTCTCGCATGCTCCTACCTTTTTGTTTTTGTTGCTTTTGTTGTCTTCTGCCACCACAAATTGATTACCTCTGACATGTCACTCTGCCTTGGACCCAGTAGATTATGGACTGAAACCTCCACAAACTGTTAGCTAAATAAACCCTCCCTTTCTTAATTTTGGGTATCAGGTATTTTGGTTCAGAACTGAGAGAAAAGTAACCAACATACCTACCTACAGGTAAAAAAGAAGGTACATCAACTTGAATCAAAGAATAACAAAGTAACCAATATATAATCTTGTATTTGCAATTACTACATGCTGATGAATTTAAGTGATATCAATTACACACATCCAAGGTTGACCTCTGGGGTTGATAGACACCCCACCTCATGACCTGGTATCACAGGCTCTTTTTTCATTTTTTTTAAAAAAATTTCATTTAAAGAGGGGGAAGCAAATCAGAAAAAAGGGTAGAAACAATACAGAATTTAAAAAAAAACAGTAAGAAATCACTATTTGATACATTACATATTATCTTCTTAGATATAGTTGTTCAAGTTACAAAATTAAAGCATACAAAGTGGACATTCAAACAGTGAGGCTGCAAACAGTTCTGTTCACTGACCCAACAAAAACTTGGTAAATTGGTTATCAATCCTACACACTTAAGTATACATACAGTTCTCTATTTTAGAGCACTTTATTTTCCTCCTCTTGCTTTTTTTTAAACATTTTTTTATTTGAGAAAAAATTTTGAAACAGAAAGAGGGTAGAAACAATACAAAATCTCAAAAAAAAAAAACAAAATAAAACAGAAAAAAAGCAAAAATAGTAACCAGTAAAAAGTCACTAGTTGATAATTACATACTTTCCTCTTAGATGCAGTTGTTCAAGTTACAAAAGTAAAGTCCACAAAGTGGACATCCAAACAGTGGGACTGCAGTCAGTTTTGCTCATCCGTCCAACTAAAATTTAGCAACATGGTTATTAATTCCACACAGTCAAACATACATGCAGTTATATCCTTTAGAATACTCTTTTCCTTTTTTTTTTCTTTACAATAACTATAATCCATTCTTGTAAACTACTTAGAAATTCTCCACATGTATAAGTCTCTACACATATACCTAGTCTTTCTGTGTTAGAGGGAGAAACAAATCAAAACAAGTCAGCAATACAAATTCCTAGAGAAACACAAAATGAAAAGAACATACAAAAACACAACACTAGGTGATCTATGGTAGTCACTATGATGTCTCTTGTTATTTTCAATAAAATTGTCTATATCATCAAATATAATATAAACTTAGCATTGCTTTACACTATTAATAAAGTCTAAACAGTGTAGACATTATAGGACTTCAAAGGCAGTTAACAATCAAACTAGAATGGGTATCCTATTGAATCCTGTCATCTTCAGAGTAGTTGCCCCTACTCTCAGACTCGACACTCTCAAGTATACCAGATTCAAATAAAATCAGTCAAGATAAAACAGTGATAAAACCAATTTTCTCTGTCTTATCTCTGCCATGCTATTTTTCTGTTGTTATTTGTTTACTTTTCTCCTTCATTCCACTGTGTGCCCCTTTCTTTGAGGCCTTTCTGCCATTGTTCCTGGAACCCTGGTGGTTTTCTTCTCTCTCTCTAGAATGTCCTTCAGTATTCTTTGCAGGGTTGGATTGGTGGTCACAAACTCCCCCAGTTCCTCTTTGTCGTGGAAATATCTTGTCTCTCCATTAATTTTGAGAGACAGTTTTGCAGGGTACATCACTCTGGGTTGGAGGTTATTTTCTTTCAGGGCTTGGAAGGTTTCATTCCCAGCTCTTCTTGATTTGATGGTTTGTATTGAGAAGTCTGCTGTGATTTTGATGAATTTTCCTTTATAGGTAATCTGTTTCTTTTCTCTGACTGCTTTTAATCTTCTGTTCTTGTGATGGGTTTCTGGGATCCTGATTATTATATGTCTGGGTGTAGATCTGTTTGGGTTGTAGCTGGCTGGAGTTCTGTATGCCTCATTTATCTGAACTTCACTTCTGTTACCTATGTTTGGGAAGTTTTCCTTAATTACTTCTGTGAATAGACTTTTTATTTCATTTGTATTTGTTGCTGCACCTTCATTCACATATTTTATTCTTAGCTTATAAATCCTCTTGTCATCTTCTAGTCTTTGTATCGTTGCTTCCTGGTTCCTTGTTATTTTTAAGAGATCCTTCCTTTCACGATCATACTTTGCAAATCTATCTTCAAGTTTTGAAAGTTTGTCTTTAGTTTCTGTTAAAAGGTTTTGCCAGGTTTCAATGGAGTTTTTAATTTCCTGATATTCTTTTTGGATCTTTTTCATATATTCTAGGTTTTTTTTGTATTCTTCATCAAAGGCTTCTCTCCTTTCTCTGTGTTTCTCTATTCTTTCATTTGTGCCTACTTGTGGATTACCCAGGACTTCTTTTATTAATCTTCTTATATCTTGCTTCACCTGAGTTAGAATTTCAGATTTAAATTTGATGATGAGGTCACGGATGTATTTCTTTATTTCCGATGAGGCTGTCTCTGACATTACAGGTTTGCTGCTCTCAACCTCCTCTGCCTTTACCTCTGTTGGACTCACTTTCCCTGGTTCCGCAGTTGGGGACCTTTTGCTGTTTCTCTGTCTTGTCATGTTTCTGGCCACTTTCAGACAGGTGGGAGGTGGAGGTCTCTGGGCCTTTCGTTTTGCTTACAGTTTTTCTGCAGTGCACTTGCTAGGGAAGTACCACCCCCCAGGCCACTGTGAATCTGCGAGTTGCAGGCTGAGAGCTGGCTCCTCCCCCTATGCCAGTCAACCAGTTTATGCTTCATTAGGTTTGTGTGTTCCCTGGGGATGCCACTGGCCCAGAAAAGCCTCGTCCCTGGCTATTGGGTTTCAACCAGGGGTGTGGCCCTGCCCGAGCAGATCCCACCAATCTGCTTTGGACCTGGAGTCATCAGCAGACACTGCCTAGGGCCCCGATTCAAGCCGGCCCTGCCCAACTCCGAAATGTCACCCAGCCAGTCCTCCTGGTTTGGGGATTCCAGTTCCCATCACTCACCAAAGTTTGTGCAGCTTGACTGGCTGTTTTCACTCCCTGCCGCAGCACCTCCTCCAGCGGATGGTCTGGAGCTCACCTACCCCTGCTCTCGGCAGGGCTGCGATCTCAGATAGATCCTGAGTCACCTGACTTTAAGACAGCTGGTACAGCGATCGGGGCTTGCCCAGCTCCAGCCCTCTGCCCATGCTTCTTTTTCTTCTTTCTTTTTTCTTTTTTTTTCCTCAGTTTCATCCTGGGTCATGAGAATTCCTCTCCTTTTGTCTGGCTTTCTCCATGTTTTGAGATTCCAGTATCTGAGTTGTTTTTATTTATTTTTTCCTCAGAGAGGCTCTCTTGTGCCACCACTCATTCGGCCATCTTGCAATCCAGAAGTGTCTTTTTTCATTTTTGAGGGAACAGCATAAAAAGTTTCTGAGGACAAAAAGAAGACAATGACAAAAATCCTAGTTTTCTACACATTTGGATTTTGCCAAGCTGACACAGTAGGTAAACATTCAATTGCAGAAAAAAGTATGAAACTGAGAAATCTGAGAAATCTGTTTCTGTGAATAACCAGCACTGAGATCTTGTATATAATTCCCTTGTAAAACAGGGGAATAAAGAGTGCTGCATTTAATATTTCTAAAATCACTTCTGGGTCTCAGGTTCTTGGCTTTGATATGGAATAAATAGTAGACAAAACATTGGACTTAATACAAGAAGTCCTAGATTGCAGCTCTGTTCTGTCCATAACTAATGTGACTGTAGAGAAGTAATTACCTGACCTGGCATTATAGCGCTTTTGTGCTTCATAAACCTCAGAAGGCATATTTTCTTCTTCATCTCTATGCCATATATTTTGTGTGTGACATTCCAGTAAACTCAAAGTTGTTCTTGCAACTTTGTTCCTTTGTATTGGCTCCAGGCACTTGTATTCTATTGGGTATGAAGGAAAATATAATTAATTAATTAATTTTAGGCAGAGTCTATGTATTGCAGATTGGCCTTAAACTCACTTATGTAGCTCAGACTGGCCTCAAACTCATGATGGTCTTACCTCAGCCTCCTGAGTGCTGAGATTACAGGAGTGCACCATCATGCCTGGATATTGTTTGGTTTTGTGTAGAAAATTTCAGTTTTTAAAATGTAAAAGCAATTAATGATATCATTGAAGATGGTACATTTAGATGCATGTGTGATAAGTTTGAAAAATAGCCCTTTCCATCTTTCATCATTTTAGAGTTCCCTCAAAATTCAGCCTTTTATCACTGTAACAGCTCATAATAAATAACAAACATCAAATTGGCACAGTAAAAATAAAAGGAGCAAGCCAACCAATGTGCATACATTTTATACTTTTTTTTTCAATGAAAATTACCTTTATTTAGATTGTTCAGCATGCTACATACAGAAGTTTCTAATGAAGTCTTAAAATTTCCAATTAGGGCCCAGAACTTTTTGTATATCTTGATACAGATGATGCCTCTTGGGTCTTTATGCATATTTATGTTATATGCTAAACAAATTCCAAACTGCATAAATCCTGTAAGTGTAAAGGTGAAGGCTAAATATTTTAACCCCAATGAGAAGCAGTCAGAATAGTGATTAGGCTCACAAAGTCTCGATTAGAGAGCTTGAGTTCATAGCTCATCTCTGCTGCTGTTATGCAAGTTACTAAATCTTTCTGGAACCCAGTTTCTTTAATTACAAAGCGAGAATAATGAAAATTCCTTCTTCATAGGTTGTCCTGGAAATTAAATAAGATAATTCTCTATTAGAGCATGGTGCAGTAGGTATGGTAAGTTTGATTCCAAATTCTGGCCTTATTGGCAGGATTCCTGTACATCTCACCTATTCTTCCTGAAGTCTTCACACATGTATTATTCTCACATGTACCAGCTGTCCTGCTATATAACCAGTACCCTTCCTTCAAGAATTGGGTCACTGATTACGTTCTCTAGAACTTCCATGACTGTGCCCTCCTCAAAACTGTGTCCCTCTATCCATCATCATCATTTTTGCCACACTAGGCCATGAGCTTTTCCAGTGTTTTGGTAGCCTTACAGGTATACCTCCACCTTGCCATCCTCCTCTGAAATTTCAATCATGTTTTCATGCCTTAGTCTGCTTCAAAAAAGGTACCATGTAATATTTACATTTATGTCTCTAGATTCTGCAGGAGAGAAAAACTTTCTACCCTCTGGAGATTTGATAATTGAGTCTTTGAAATAAACTGACAGTAGGAAGATCAACAAGAGCAAAACCTGTGTGCACTATGGGAGCCCCACAAAATACAAGACTCAAAGAAAGGCCAGATGATTGAAATCTATCCAGCATCTTAAATATAGAACTGGAACAGAGAGACACACAGAGCCTACTTTAGCTATAGATGAAAAGTTGTGGCAAGACTGTCTGATATGCAGATAAAAAACTTCCCAGGTGATAGAGGAAAGCTCAGAGTAACCCTCCTCCCTTATAAAGATATTTTAGTAATGTAGATTTCCTTCAGAGATGTAAATGCCTTTCACAAAAGGCCAGCCTTTTAGAGATATTCCAGTTCCTACAATTTCTCAAAATAATGAGCTTAAAATATTTCAAAGAAGTATATTTTGGAGTGTAATATCCCAAACCCCAATATTTCTACCTTAGCACCAAGTTCATAGTTTATAAAGCTGCAAGAGATACCCAGGTGTGGTGATGCATTCCTGTAGTCCCAACACTCTGGAAGGAAAAGTCAGGAGGGCCTTGAATTTGAGTCAATACTGCACAACTCAGTGTGTTAGCAAGACCATGTTCCAAAGTAAAAAATAGAAAAAGGCTGAGGATTTAGCTTAGTTGGAAGGGTCTGGCTCACATCCCAGTGTGAGGAGATGTGAAAGACAGGAGAAAAGAACCCCAATGGTTAGGTAGATGGTGGAGCCAAGAGTGAAAGTGAGAAACCCTAGGGAGACAGAATGCCTGTGCAAGGTGGGTTATGCGTTCAAGGGAGGGCAACTTTGGTACTAGCCTTCTGCAGAATATCCATGGCAGGATATAAGGGATGGAATTAAGAAAAAGGCTCATAGGGGTTAAATATGAGTTCATCCAAATATATGTGAGATCCAAAGTCTTGAGAATGATGATTTTATTATTAAAGAATAAAGTTGAGAAAAAACGGGCAGAAAATGAATTGTTAAACCCAAACTCTTGAGGAGGAAGTTTCTCTGATATAAAAGGTTTTAGGTACAAGTTCTCAAGCAACAGCAAGGCTACCTGGAAGGTGGAAATTCATCCTCTGAACTTAAGAGCTGCAATGCAAATTTGGGAAAGGAAAGTTAGAATTGTTCACATAGAACCTACACAAGCTATGGATGTGAGGACTGAGAAAGTTTGGGGATTGGAGGAGGGTCTCTAACAAGAAGTATGTGTTTTTCTGGGTTGGTTGGGGTTAAGGATCTGGCTATAAGTCAGCTGTGGTGGTACATGGGAGTTAGGAGGTCAGGTTTCAATCCATCCAGCAGAGTAGAGTTGTCTTGTAGATTTGGCCCACTGTGGTTAACTAATTAACTTTTCTTATCTCTCTTTCTTCTATCCTATGACTCTTGTAATTAAATTTAGGATGCCTCAATATTTTTCTTTTATCAAAATGTTAGGCAATATCTAATCCTAGGGTAGAAATCAAAGAAGGAGAATGAGAACAGCCAGAAACAGAGAAAAACCAAAGAAACAAATGAAGATATTCCAAAAGTCAAGAGAGTGGTAAGATCAAACCAGTGATCAACAGTACCAAAGAGGTATACATATACATTAATTTAAGAAAGTCTGAGTACCAAATATGTTCTAGGTATTTATTTACCAAGTTCTGGGATAAAATGATTGCTGAATCTCTGCTATAGGTTGGATCTGAAATGTCCCTCGAGGGTTGGTCCCCAACCTGTGTTGCTGTTGGGCAGTAGTGGAAACTTTAAAAGATGGGGAATCACAGAAGGCAGTTAAGACACTGGGGTCATGTTCTTTAAGGGAACATTGGGGCCCTTTTTGTTCTCTCTCTTCGTTTCCCAACTTCCATGAGGTGAGCAGCTTTGGTCTACCATATTTTACCTCAAGACGGTGACAGACTCCAAAGCAACACAGCCAATCAACCCCGTACCGAAACCTTTGAACCATGGGCAAAATAAACTTTACCTTCCTATGTTTACTTCAGTACTTTGTCAGATGACACAATGCTGGCTTGCAGAATATCTACCCTCATGAGAAGTTAAATAGGGTATAGGGTGGAAAAAGAGTGGAAAGAGGCATAACATAATGCCATAATGAGGGAAAAACGGATGAGACAGAGGAGAGTTTGTTTCATGTTCATTGGATTGTTGTGCTTGTGTGTGTGTGTGTGTGTGTGATAGTGGGGATTGAATCCTCAGTGATTTCCCACTGAGCTACAGCTCAAGCTCTTTCTAAACTTTGTTTTGAGACAGGGTTTGTCTGAGTCCCTAAATTTCCCCTGGGTGGGCTCAAATTCGTCATTCTCCTGCCTTTGCCTCTCAGAATGTTGCGATTGTGGGTATGTATCACCATCCCAAGCTGAATTATTTACCTTTTTAGGAGGGAGAGATGTGAGCATATTTTATGACTCAGAAAAAAACAGACAGGGATCAAGCAGGAGGGAGGGAGAGGAGAGAGAGAAAGAGAAGGAGTGAGCAAAACACAGGGGGAGCTTGGGGGTGGGCAAGTTGGGAGGGTGGGCTCAGGAGTACGGGACTGAGAGACCCTCTGCTGCAAAAAGAGGACACTGAGAGAATATTAAATTGTGAGTCAGAGGCGGGAGAAATTGAGACAGTTTATATCGCATGGAAGGCATATAGCTACTCTTTAAAACAAAAAGCTGCAGTGAGAGGGCCAGGTGGTTTAAAAAAGAAGCTATGGAGTCATAAACTTTGGGACCCTGGCAAGACATTTTCACTGAATAGCCTGGAGACTGGAGAGGCCAGTTTGTGAAGTGCATCAAGTTGACACTGCCAGTCACAGAAATAAGTTTGAAAGATTATTTTTAAAGAAAGGGTAAAAAGCCAGAAATGTATTATACATGTGCATTTTACAGATATGCTTAAAACAGTTTTATCTTAGATTCAGCGTGAAATGCAGATTTGTCCATTGACTTATTGAAATGGAAATGCCACCCCCTCATCTAAGGAACAAAATCAAAACAAGATCAAGTGGTGGGATGCTGCTGCAGGCAGTGACCACAGAGCGTGGGCTGCAAAAGACAAGTGACTGCTTTTGCAGGCTGGATATAATGAAGTGCGTGGGAAGCCAGCCAGCGGGATCCAGCTGTAGGGCAACAGGCTTCACTGGTGGGGGGCTTTGCAGAGAGGAACCCTTTTAGCATGAACGGTGGACAATTCCACTCTTTGGGAAGAAAATGCCCTCTGCCCCTTTTCTGTGTGGCCTCCGGCAGTTTCTTATTTCTGTGGTGAAATCAGGATGAGCCTGAGTAGAAGGGCATAAATGCACACTGGGCACTTTTCCATATTTCTTTCTGATACCTGCCTACACACCTCTGATCTTTTTTTCTGCTTAAGGTATGGATGGAATCGATCCTAGGGGCACATTTGATCACCAGTAGGGTCACTGTGTATGGTGCTTTATTAAAGGCAGCCCAGATTTTTTACTCTTTCTCTCTTGTTTCTGGAAATGATGTGGGCATTGCATTGGGGTGAATTCTTTAGAACTCACCATCTTGAATTGGAGGGAGAGAAAGCAGAAAATTTTACCAAATCCTTCAGGATTAAGCTGTAGCCTCCCACTGAGGTTTTACTAAAGGGCTCTACTTTTTGTTTTGTGGCTTTTTGTTTTCATGCTGGAGATGGAAGGCAGGGTCTCATTCATGCTAGGCAAGTGCTCTACTACTGAGCTACATTTCTAGCTCAATCTGTTTTTCTATTGGAAAAAAGAGGATGCCTGCATTGCTTCCCATTTGGCTATTTTGCTCCTTGCATAAGCCTGCTTTAGTTTAGGAGTGTGTGAAGAGGATGGAGTAAGGAGTGTCTGTCAGTGGGTCCAATGAGAACATCTGGAAGGCAGAAATGACTGTCCTTCTGAAGGCAGTTGCAAGAAGAGTGCCTCCTGGAGATTGGCATGACCACTGAGTAAGGCAGAGAAAAAGAGACAGATAAATGTTTCAGGACATTGATTTTAAACATCTGTTACTGTTGTACTTGAATATAGATTAACTTCTAGACCTTACATAAGCCTTGCAGTGATTTGAATGGACTTTCTATTATTTGCCTTAAAAACAAAACAAAACAAAACAAAACAAAACAAAATAAAATGAAATGATTTGTAGAGCTTAAGCTGGAGATCTTTATGTCTCCAACCATAATAACACTTCAGAATCATCAGAACTGCGCTCCTTCCAACAGCCTATTCTTTACATAAATATAGATAGTAACTTAAAAATAAAATAACACTTTGTAGAAAGGAGGGCTGGTGGCATATAGGAATACTTGCCTGGAGAAGTGGTGGAATCCAGTGACCTCTAGCAGTAGCCAGGCACTCTGGAGTGGTAAAAATGCTACCAGTGTCAAGAAGCAGGTGGGAGAGTGCAAGGAATCATTGCAGCTCAGCAGAGGTGCAAACTGCATGATGCTTTCTCAGAAGCAAGTAGACCTAGTTTAGTTCTTGTGGAGGTAAATTCGCTTCTGGCCACTTCCTACACACTCATTTCCTTTTTTCACTTCTCCTGGGTTTTGGATCAGGAATTCAGACATTCTACTGAAGCAGTTTATCACACTTCTAAAACACATATGACATTCTTCTCTCCCTTAAATTCTGATAAAACAAAAACTCAACCCAAAATACAGTACTTACTGACTACTTCTTACACATCAGATATACTTATATGCATGATTTCACTCAAACCATCTCATTATGTCCATTTTCAGTAGAAAGAAACAGAAGCTTTTGGATGTTAAGAAACCTATTCAAGATCATGTAGCAGAAATGGAGTTCCAATTTCACTCTGTCTATACAATCCTTGTTCTTACCTGCTAACACTTCCTATTTTCCAATAACTGTAACCCAGGCCCAGGGAATAATTAAGTAGTTCCAAGTAGTGCTACATTTTCTCCCACTTAAGGGTTATCCATTGCATAAACATCCTACAAAATAACTGCACTTGTGTGTCTCATGCTTTTGAAGTAAACTAAGTGTTTCTGACATCTTTTGGGGAATGCAGATATTTGTTTGATTGTCACTTGTCATTTATCACCTTGAATAGCACCTAGCTCTACTCTTGGTTTCTTCTTAGAAATATAGGGCTCAAGGGGACAACCTGGGACTCACCTGCATTCCAAGACAAGCAGTTGACATTAGTTTGAGAGTTCAGAATTGCTTAAGAATATCAGAGGGAAGGCACAAGCCAGGGCAAGAAGTTGTAAATTCAAGGTCAGCTACAAGCCCTTCCCTGAGGCCCATGCTGGGTCTGGCCCTAAACTGGAGCTATTCTTAGGACTTTCTCCCTCCCCTTTGCCTCCATTGGGCAGTCTGTCCTAAATCACATTTCTAAGGTTGCCAGAGAAAAGTAGGCATCTTTTAAGTTTATGGGAGCAGTGCCACATTCTCCTCACTGCCTTTCTCATTCTTCAGGTTTAGCCTAAAGTATCTCTCTTTGCCTTCCTTCGCCAAAATCCAGTTACAACAGAACAAAGAAGACTACAAACGGGACTCAAGAATGAACCAGTAGTCACCAAATCAATGTCTGTCCTCTTCCAAGGAGCTTACCCTAAAGATAAATTATACTCTTAGAGCATGGGATATGCAATTTTAAAATAAATTTTGTCTTTTGGTCTTTATTTGCATATTCCTCTTAAGGACTTATGCCATTTTGAAAATTTATCAGCAATATATGAAACATATTTTTAAAATCATACAATGCCATAACTTAGTATTTTATTTAAAAAAATAACCACTAACTTGTAGGCAAAATTAACAGAAAACTATAGGCATTAGTTTTCATTTCTTTGGTAAATAGCAAAATCAATATTTTTTATATTTCAATATGATTTATTTCCAATTTTGTAAAATTTCTACTTATTAATTAAACTGCTCATAATTTCCTTATGGATTTATTATACTTTTAATTTTTATTACTGCATATAGAATAATGGGTTTCATTTTTTACATATTAGTACATGCCTAGTAGCATTATTTCCATTCCTGATTACCTCCTTGCCCTTCTTTTTCTCTTTCTCTCCTTCATTTCCTTTCTCTTCTCTAATAGTCTCTCTTTTACTTTCATGTTATAGTCTTCAGCCCATTTTAAGTTTTAAAATCATCATTTTATGTTTGCTTCCAGTCAACTGGTACTCATTCAGGAGTAAGGTCCTATTTCTGACGGTTTTTCCTTCAGAGAGTTGTAGTCTTAATAGAGATCTTGTACTTGCATCTTGCATATTTTTTAACCAACTAATGTGCTTCATTTTCAAATTCTTTCTCTGTGGAACCCTTTGCCTTACAGTGGGCTATTTCTTGCACTTCCTTTGGTCTCAGCAGATACCTCTCCTAAGGTTGTTCCTCGCAGAAGGTGCCTTTCTGGCCCCTGCTGTCCTAGTGCAATAGTTTCTAACCAGGGAAACAGATAGGAAACACTTGCTTAGCTTTTATAAGATGTGAATGCTCTGGTCTTCTCCTTCAGGAGCTTCGGACTCAGTAGGTCTGGGGTAGAATCCAACATATACATGTATCTGAGAAGCCACAAGTGGGTATCAGGTTGACCCTTGGATGCAGAAGCATGCTTTCTGGGCTGACAGAGTTGGTGCCACATCTTTTTAATTAGAGTGCTTTGAAGAGCTTATCTATTCTACTTCCCTTCATTTTAAGTTGAGAAGATTGAAATTCAGAAGAGCTAGTGAACTAGCCCAAGGTGACACAGTTAATAGACAACAGAGACAGAACTGAAATCCAGGTTTTCTGACCTTGGATTTATGAGGCTTTTTAACATAATGACTTGTCCTTTGTCAAAGAACTGATGGAATAAAGTTAGAATCGGTGATGATGAACCAAAGGCACATGTGTTGCAGCCGGCTCTTTGTTATCACTAAATGCTGTAAAAGATTCACCAACACTGAGTTAGATCCTTTTGGGTTTCATCTGATTATTCGCTATGTAAAATATAAAGAGAAGTGGGAGTATATTTCTTTTTTCCTCCCACAACCAGATTTCTAAATGACCTTGTGCCTTTTATTTTTATTAACTCTAGGACTTAGAACACATAGAAAAAATTTTAAACACAATAATGTTCAGATACACATCATCAAAAATTGTGCTTTCTGGAATTATAGTTCCAAAAAAGATGTTTCAAATATTAGATCCGTATTTTTGATTTGTTGGGAGGCAAAAATATCATGCAGTAATCCTTCTTTAATATTACTGGGTAATAAAGGGCTGCTCTCTTGCCTCGGTTCTCCCCATCTTTCTTTCTTTCCATGTGATAGTCTCATTAAGACAAGAGATAGACTTTGGGGGAAAAAAAAGAATTTCAATATTGAGGTATCCTAAATGCAGCCAGATGAATAGCTCAGCTATTGAGGATAGAGCAAGGAGATTTTAATCAACAGTTTATTTATATTCCTGAGATTGTTTAAATTTGATTTTGGATGTGCTTCATGTAAATCATATTTCTCTGACTCTTAAAAGGTAAGAACTGCTAACCTCTGCTGTGGAATTGATTAGGGAGCGCTGTGTGTGTGAAGGGGAGGCAATTCTTAGGGAGTAGCATGATATACCCTGTGTTTCTCTTTCGTTATTCCCAAGGAATCTCATGTAAATATTGTCCTCTGAAATGTTTGATAGCCTTTCAAGGTAGATGAATTAGAATTAATGGGAACCTTGAGACTTGGAGATAATGGTTCATCTAATAAACCTTATTTTGAGTGTACTTTTGGTTTTGTAACTTTAACCATGTACAAAATTTAAATAAGGTTTGCTTCCAACAGAAATAGAGAAAGGAAATTGCAACTGTCATGCATTTCCATTTTGAAATAGGAAGAGTGGTTAGAGAACTTACTGTAGGTAATTTTTAGGAACAATATAGGCACTTTTAGGCTGGGAACAGTAGTAGTCTGTCCAAAATCAAAGGTATTTCCCATTATCTTGGTATCATTGTCTTCAAATATTTTGTAAAGGTCAGTGATGAGCTGGGGTGGTCTATCTTGGGATCCTTAGCCATTTAAGAGCATGGTTCCTAATCTTCTATGTTTATGTATTTATGTCTATGTCTATATATCTATGTACATATCTATGTACCTCTGTATGTACATATGTATGTATGTATATCTATCATCTATCTATCTATCTATCTATCTATCTATCTATCTATCTATCTGGCTATTGAGAGATAGTATGTGAGAAAAGTTATTCTAGGATTTCAGTGTGGCATAGAGGTTTATTAAGACTTATCAGAGGGATAAAGTACTCATCAGAAGGTGGGAGACAATTGAAGTTCTGTTCAGAAAGTCTTTTCCTACACCTAGTAAGACTTGAAGTGTTTTACCTGTTTCATCTTTCAATAAATTCATTATTTGTTTTGTTTAGATCTTTGATTCATTTTGATTTTAATTCACTGTAAAATGAGATATAACAGCAAGAATCAACAAAAGTTATTTATATCAAACTAAAAACCTTCTGCATAGCAAAGAACCAATTATTAAGACAAAGAGACAATCCAAAGAATGAGAAAAAAAACTTCACCAACTATTTCTCAAACAAAGGACTAAAATCTAAAGAACTAAAAAATATTAGACCACCCAAAATAAAAGATCCGATCAAGAAATATGCAAATGAGATGAACAGACACCTCTAACAAGAAATACAATTGGCCTACAAACATATGAAAAAATGTTCAACATCTCTGGCTATTAATGAAATACAAATTAAAAGAACACTAAGATTTTAATTTATACCAGAAAGAATGGCAATCATCAAGACATAAAAGAATAACAAATGCTGGTGAGGCTATGGGGACACAGGAACCCTTTTACATTGTTGGTGGGAATGTAAATGAGTACAACCACTATGGAAATCATTATGGAAATTTCTCAAATAACTAAAATTAGAAATTTCACTTGCCTCAGCTATTACCCCCTAAGTATTTTCCTCAAAGAGCTAAAAACATCATATAACAGTGATGTATGCATACCCTCATTTAAAGCAGCACAATTCATAATAGAAAAATCCAGGAAGAACCCCAAGTGCTCCTCAACAGATAAATGGATGAAGAAAATACAGCATTTATACATAAGGGAATACTACTAGGCTATAGAGAAGGATAAATTTGAGACAACTGTACAAGAATGGACACAGCTGGAAAATAGAGAGTTAAAAGAACTAAATCAGACACACAAGTTTACATACCATATGGTAGCTCTTGTTTGAGTAAGGCAAAGTATAAATAAAAAGCAAAATAAAGGGTTGATAGATGGAAACAAGATCTTTGGAAAATGGGAAATTTGGAAAGATCTTTGGAAAATTTACTTATACCAAATATCCATTACGAATATAATGTAAGCATAAACATGTCATAAACATGAAATAATAATAATAATAATAATATCGGTAAATTAAAATGTGGAAAGATTGAGAAAAAGAGGAAAGAAAGTGGGTGGAAAAGGAATCAAAAAATAATCAAGCTGTGCTATATACACACATCTACTGCCTAAAATAAATGCAAATTTCATGTACTGTGAACATGTATTAATAAAATAAAAAACCCTAAAACCAAATTTCATTTGAATTAGCTGTTTTTCTTCTAAACATCTTCTCAAAAGAATTGAAGACATCGTGTTACACACATACCTAGTATTATATAGCAGCATAATTCATAATAACCAAATGTTGGAAGCCATCTATATACCCATTGAGAGACGAATGGCTAAGGAAATTTATAGACAATGGGGTTTTTCTCTGCCATGGAGGTTAAAATTAAATCATTTGTAGGAAAATGAATGCACTTTGAGACAATAATATTAAGTAAAGCAAATCAGACACATGCATTTAAACACAAAATGATTTCTCTGCCTAAGAAGTGAGTTCACAGCAAGCCTGTCCTGCATAGCAACATGCTGTCTCAAACAAAACCCTCAAAAGGTAAGCAAATTAAACAGCAAAATGAAAGACGATAGAAAATAGGGAAGTATATATTTTGCAAAAAGGAAAGGGACCAAGAGTTTGAGGGAAGGTGGAAGGGAAGGGTTTGGGAAGGGAATGGAAATAGAATCCAGATGTTAGGGACCAGGATTTAACTCAGCAGTGTGAGCGCCTGCCTGGAAATCACGAGGTCGTGAGTTCGATCTCTGGTCCAAAAACAAAACAAAACACAAAACAAAAAAAGAATTCAGATGTGTTATGTGCATGTATGAACTCACCATGGTGAACGTAATCATGATGCATTGTAAAAGTGTACTAATAAAATAAAAATTAAAACAAGAAGTTGGGAGACTGGCTCACTGAGAAATACTGCAGAATTTCAGATGTGAGATGCTAAGGGGAAAGAGAAGCAGCAGTGACTGTGCAGGGAGACAGGGAGATTGTCTTGATGAAGAGGACACAGTATGCTTGATTTGTTGTGAAGCAAAGTCTTATTCATACAGTCTTTCTTCAATATCACCACACAACAAAAGGAGAATTGAATTTTAAAAAGTGACTACTGGGAATAAAGCTGAATGATAATTTAAAAGGTCCTAAAGTTATTCATTATGATATGCACATCTGTATTATTTCTCCAGAACCATGCTCACTTTGTTCTTAAGCACTAGCTGAGTGACTTCTGTTCTTTCTCTCCTTGATTTTTGTTCTTCAAAGTCTTCAAGCACATGAGACATATGGTACTCCCTTGTCTTCAGACTCTGGTCTTCTGTGAATAAAACTTGTTTGTACTTACTCTGTGAATAATTATTCCTGACTGTCATGTTCCAGGCACTGAATTAGCCACTATGCAACCTTGGCAAATATTGTAAGTCAGACATATCTCATTTTCCCCAAACTAAGATCTAGCCAGAAAATAACCAGCCTCAAAAACTGGAGAATTGTGATGATGGATGGGGCAAGGATCAGTTGATTGGGGCTGGAATTTCTGGTCTCTCATTTTTAAGACAGTTTTCCAACTAGGTTGTATTTTGGGAGAAACATGGGGATTCTGCCTTTGTGTTGCTTGTAAAATGGACCTAGACTGAATATTAAATGGTATTTTACTATAAATTACAGTATGTTCTATGGGGAATAAAGGTAAGATATTTTGAAAGGATAGGAACTGTAGTTGAGAAAGAAAGAAAACTGTTGGAGAAATTACTTAATGAGCTCTGAAAGTTGTATAGCAACCAGGTAAAAGAACAAGTTGGGTGAGAGAATCAGAAGAGGCAGGTGTGTGTGGGAAGCTTCTGAGGTAGAGAAGGTGCTAGAATGTTGAAAATGTGAGGAAACCATGTCCTATGGCTTCACTTTACCTGCTAAAAGAAGTTTGAAGTTGGAAAAAGGGGACGAATAAAACTTTTTCTTTTAAAAAAAGATATGAACAATTTTCCAACTCAAAGCCCTTTGTTTACTCTTTTACTTAAATCCTGTCTTATTCTCAGAAAGATATAAGATAGCTTCTCTTTTTAATGCATCAAAAACTTTATTTTAAATCTTTCTGTGATGATTGTTACAAGAAACAGAGATAAGGCTGCTTATAGAATTGTGCTATGGGATCTAGTCTTTGGATTAGTCTGACCTGAATTTTCTCGTTGGCTTATTTTTCTGCATTTTACCTTTACCTCATATTCCACTGAATTGCTATGAATGTATGAATCCACAGGATAGTCACAGAATGGGAAAGGAAACCAGAAAGCTGTAAAAATTTTGGTGAAAGAACAAAGAAATTGCTATTTGATTTGCACTGCAGTTTGTGACAAAATTCTCTAAGAAGCATTTATTTCCAATTCAACCTGATGTAACTAGAACAGGATAGGTAGATAATATATTTTTTATTTATTGTTATAACTTTGATTTATTTTTCTTGGGTCATGCCTTCCATTTATTGAAATATTACTCACCAAACAGGGATAACAGAGATCCAGGTCACAGACTCATCCCAGGACCCCACTGTTTTCATTAAGCACAGACTGTCTGGAGGTGGATCTGCTGGAGGTGGACAGTCTGTTTGCAAATGGGGAGCAAGAAAACAGGTTTGCCTCTTAACTGTATAGGACTCAGACAGAATGAAAAAGGTTGGAGAAAAACACACAACCAGCTGACAGGTCTCTCTTTAATCAAGAATCTCATGTGGCTCTTTAAAGAGTTCAGAAATCCTGTTCCCATACAAATTTCCTCTTTCTCTCCCAAGACAAATGTTTTGCCCTGTTTTGTTTCTACTCAAGCTTTTACTGCTATTTCTTATCTCCTTAATTCTCTTTTAAAGACTTAGCTTTCTATTTTACTGAGAAAATAGTAGCAGCCAAGAGACAACTTGTTTTATCAACAGCAGTCTACTAGTCCCCCTGCTGATGTATTTCACATGGCTCTTAACACGAAGGGGCTATTTGTGCCTCTGTCTAAAATCAAGCTTTAACTAATGCACTGGATTCCACTCCCTTTTGCCCTCATGAGCATGTTCTTATAATGTCTCCTCCTTTCTATCACCTTATGCCTCTCTTCAGGATAATTTCCACCTTCAAACAGGCTGTAATTTTTTCCCTTTTTAATTATTCCTGTACTGCAAATGTCTCTTCTAATTACCATTCACAGTTTCTGAAATTCTTCAGAGTGGCAAGGCAGTCCTTGCTTTGGACATTTTAAATATGCATGAATTACTGTTACCACCAACTAGAAAAACACCACTGACAGTCTCCCTAAAACACAGTTCAATTTTCATTTACCATGGTTTATTAATTAAGTATGGTAGCTTTTCAGGACCTGTAGGAGATTGGTTCTAGAGCCTTTGGAGACATTAAAGCTCACAGATGTTCAGCTTTCTTGTATAATATGGCACAATATTTGTATATAACCAACATACATCCGCTCATATATTTTAAATCATCCCTAGATTACTTATAATATCTAATATAATGTAAATGCTATATAAATAGTTGTTACAATGTATTAATAGAAGAAAACATCTGTATATTTTAATACAGACTTTTTTTGGAAATATTTTTGATCAATAGAGGAGAAACTGTGAATAGGAAGATTGAATGTATTTGAATAAAGTACAGACTTGGCTGTCAGTTCTGAGGTCCACAAATCACTAGGCAAATAATAGATCTTAACATTATGATCAGAGACCAAACATACTACTTCTTTCAAAGTTTATGTGTGCTTGATTACTGAGTATCTGTTCAATTTTCACACAGCCAGCAAAGTGTATCTCAGCTGGAGTTGTACAAAACTCGGTAACTTAAAGTAGAACTTTTCCAACAGAGATGAAATTGCATTCAAGAAACAAAAAATGATAATGATGATGCTAGCAATGATGTACGATAAGATTCTTCAGAAGCAGACTGCATTCTCTGCCCCCAACTTTATTAGTTCTCTTCTTTTTTAAAATTTATTTTTCCATGACTTTTAGTTCCCCCATTGAAACTGACCAATGATCTATACCATCAACTGTCAGTCACAATTCCCCCCACTTTTCATGTCTGAGGAAAAGTTGACATAGGTGATAGTTTTCTCTTGTTTGAGTTGCTTTCTTTACATGGCTTCAGAGACCCAGCTTACTCTTTGTTATTTTCTTACCTACTTTCTCTTCTCATATCAGCCTTCTTTGTTGATTCCTTTTTTTGTTGTTGTTTTTTAGATTTTTTTTATTTAAAGAAAAAAACAAAACAGAAAAAAAGTAGAAGTAATACAGAATTTCAAAAGAAAGTAACACTAAGAAATCATTAATTGATAAACTACATATTGTTATCTTAGAAATAGTTGTTCAAGTTCCAAAATTAAAGCATAGAAACTGGAAAATCAAGCAATGAGAGTGCAAAACTGTTTTTCTCAGTGATCCAACAACAACTTAGTAATGTGGTTATCTATCTTACATACTTATACATACATGCAGTTATATTCTTTAAAGCACTTTCCTTCTCTTTCTTTTTTTACAATAGCTATTACACATTTTGGAACTTATTACTCCTACAGTTTTTATTACTTTTCACACCAGAAAGACAATATGATATTTAAAATATGATTCTTATTTATTTCACTTATGATGATAGTCTCCAGTTGCCTCCATTTACCTGTAAAGGCCTCAAGATCATCCTTTTTTATAGCTGAGTAATATTCTATATTATAAAAATACCACATCTTTTTCATCTGCTCTGTGCTTGATGGGCATTTTGGTTGTTTCCAAGATTTAGCTATTACAAATTGTGTTGCTGTAAACATGGGTGCACATATATTACTGTGACATGACCTTTTCAGTTTTTCTGGGAAAATATCCAGAAAGGGAATAGCTGGATTGCATGGAATTTCCAATCCTAGTCTTCTGAGGAATCTGCATACTGATTTCCATAGTGGCTGCACCAATCTGCTCTCCCACCAACAGTGGAGCAGTATTCCTTTTTCCCCGCAGCCTTGCCAAGATTTGTTATCAGTTGATTTCTTTTAAAAAAATTTTTTTTTTTTATTTTGAAGGTAGTAGAAATACAACAGAACAAGACAGAACAAAGCCAATTGAGACAGTGCAGTGAATTTGGTACAGAAATTTACAGCAGCTAACCAGGATAACAGTAATAGATACCATAGTATATCTCATTATCTTCACAATAGTTGTCTAGTTAATTAGGTATAGCAAAATCAAACCAAAGACAGAATATTATAAATTCAATCGAAACAGAATGTTGAACAGAGTAAAGCAATTAATCATAATGAAATAAAACTGAAAACAACACTTGCTTTCAAAGAGAAGATAGAGGAGACCCTCCCCATATTTGCTATATTGCATACAGTCATCCTGCTAAGAGATGCTCAGACCTCTGTCCCCACCTGCTAATGGGGGGGGGGTGTCTGGGATGTTTGATTTCAAGCCTGTGCACTGGTAGGCTCACAGGAGACACTACTGGGTCTCCTCCTGGCTCATGCTGGAGGAAGACACTTATCAAGAGGGTGGGCGAATTGCTTCTTTGTGTAGCCTCCTAGGTTCCACCATGGCCATGGCCAGATGTTGGGGGCCACTCTGTGGTTCTCCTCTTGGCTCATGCTGGAGGAAGGCACTTCTATCAGTTGATTTGTTGATGGCAGCCATTCTTTCCAGAGTGATATGAAATCTCAACGCTGTTTTAATTTGCATTTCTCGAATGATCAGTGATGGTGAACATTTCTTCATGTATTTATTTGCCATTTGTATATCTTCATTTGAGAACTGTGTGTTCATCCCAGGTGCCCATTTTTGGAGAGGGTTTTTGAATTTGGGGGGCTTGATGTTTTTCAGTTCCTTATATGTTCTGGATATAAGTCCTTTGTTTGAGGGGTTGCTGGTTAAAATTTTTTCCCATTCTGCGGGTTTTCTTTTCACTTTGTTGGTAATTTCTTTTGAAGTGTAAAAACATTTTAATAATATGAGGTCCCAGTTGTTGATTCTTTGAAGTGTTTCCCATGTGGTTTGCATTTTGTTCATGAATTCTCTGCCTATTCCTACGTCTCCAAGACATCTACCTAACTTGTCTTCCAGTAGATTTACTGTCTCTGTTTAAATATTTAGATTTTTGATTCATTTTGCTTTTAGTTTAGTGCATGGTGATAGGCATGGGTCTAGTTTCAGTCTTCAGCATGTGGAGAGCCAATTTCTCCAACATCATTTATTAAAGAGGCTATCCTTCTTCTAGTGAACATGTTTAGCCTCTTTGTCAAATATAAGGTGGCTGAGTATCTTTGTAATTGTGCTTGCATCTTCTAATCTGTTCCATGGATCCTCAGGTCTATTTCTTTGCCAGTATGATGCTTATTTTATCACAGTAGCTTTGTAGTATAGCTTCAAGTCAGGAATTGAGATACATCTTGTCTTGCCTTTGTTACCTAGAATTGTCTTTGCTATTCTATGTTTCTTCTGTTTCCAAATGAATTTTAGGAATATTTTTCTAGATCTGTAAGGTATGCTAATGGTATTTTGATTAGGATTGTGTTAAATCTGTATAACAGTTTTGAGAGTATGGCCATTTTCACAATATTGGTTCTTCCTAGTCAAGAGCAAGGAATATCCTTCCATTTTCTAATATCCTCTTCAATCTCCTTTTTAGAGTAGTATAATTTTCAGCATATAGGTCTTTTATATTCTTGGTTAGGTTGCTTCCTAAGTATTTCATTGTTTTAGATGCTATTGTCAATGGCAATATTTCCATAATTTCTCTCTCGGGGAGTTTTTTGTTTGTGTACAGGAATGCTATTGATTTTTGAGTGTTGACTTTGCATCCAGCTATGCTGCTGAATTTGTTTATTACCTCTAGTAGTCTTTAATGAAGTTTTTGGGGTCTTCTATATAAAGTATCATGTCTGAATAATGATAATTTAACTTCTTTTTTTCCTATTTTTATTCATTTTATTTCTCTCTTGTCTGACTGCTCTGGCTAATATTTTCAAAACTATACTGAACAAGAGTGTTGACAGTGGCCATCCTTGTCTTGTTCCTTATTTTAGTGAAAGCTTTCAGTTTTTGTCCATTTAGTATAATGTTGGCTATTGGTTTGTCATAAATGGCCTTTATGAGATTGAGGTACATACTGTCTATTTCGAGTTTCTGTAGGGTTTTTATCATGAACAGGTTTTTTACTTTATTGAAAGCTTTTTATGTGTCTATTGAGATAATCATGATTTTTATTTTGGCTCTGTTTATGTGGTATATTACATTTATTGATTTTTCTATGTTGAACCATCCATGCATTCCTGGAATAAATCCCACTTGGTCGTGATGTATAATCTTCTTGATGATTTGCTGCATTCTATTTGCCAGTATTTTACTGAGAATCTTTGCATCAATGTTCATTAGTGAGACTGGCCTATTAGTTCTCCTTTTTGCTTGGGTCTTTCTCTGGTTTTGGTATCAGAGAAATATTTACCTCCACAAATGAAGTTAGGGAGGACTGCTTCTCTTTTAATTTCATTGAAGAGTTTAAGGAGTATTGGCATTAAATCTTCTCTAAATTTCTTGTAGAATTCAACTGTGAATCCATCAGGATCTGGGCTTTTCTTTGTTGGTAAGTTTTTAATTATGTTTTTGATTTCAGTAGCTGATATTTGGTTATTCAAAATTGTTATATCTTCTTGATTGAGCTTTGGTAGTTCATATGTTTCTAGAAATCTGTCCATTTCCTCTGTGTTTTCCACCCTGTGTGAAAAGAGATTTTCAAAGTAGGTGTTCATGATCTTTTAAATTTCCATGGGATCTGTAGTAATTTCCCTCTTTGCAGACCTTATTGCATAGATTTGGATGTCTTCTTTCTAATTTTTGATAAGGTTAGCCAGAGGTTTATCAATTTTGTTTATTCTCTCAAAAAACCAGCTGTTTGATTCATTAATTCTTTGTATTGTTTTCTTAGTTTCAATTGCATTAATTTCTACTCTAATCTTTAAAATGTCTTCTCTTCTACGAGCTTTGGGTTTCACTTGCTCTTCCTTTTCTAGAAGCTTGAGAGGTAGCATTAGGTTATTTATTTGTGTTCATTCCATTTTCTTGATGTGACTATTTATTGCTATATATTTCTCTCTTAGGACTGCTTTCATTGCATCCTATAGGTTACAGTATGTTGTATCTGCATTTTCATTGTATTGTAGGTATTATTTTATTTCTTCTTTAATTTCATCTGTAACCCACTGGTTGTTCAGAAGGTTGTTATTTAATTTCTATGTATTTATGCAGGTTTTGCAGTGTTTTTGCCATTGATTTCCAATTTAAGTGCACTGTGGTCAGATATTATGCATGGGATAATTTCGCTCCCTTTGCATTTAGTTAAGAATGCTTCATGTGTTAATATATGGTCTATTTTGGAGAAAGTCCCATGTGTAGCTAAGAAGGATGTATATTCTCATGTGCTTGGGTGGAACATTCTGTAAACATCCATTAAGTCATTCGCTCACAGATATGATTCAGTTCTGTTATTTGTTTGCTGACTTTTTGTCTAGTTGATCTATGTCTTTGTGACAGTGGGGTGTTAAGTTCTCCTATTACAGTTGTGTTCTTGTTTATTTAGTTTTTTATGTCCATTAGTATTTGTCTTGTATAGTTGGGTACTCTTGTATTTGGTGCATATATATTTATAATTGTTAGTTCTTCCTCTTGTAGTTTTCCACTTACAAGTATGTAGTGGCTTTCTTTATCTCTTTTAATCATTTTAGGTTTGAAGTTCACTTTGTCTGCAAACAGAATAGCTACCCATGCTTTTTTTCTGGGTTTCTGTTGCATGGAATACTTTTCTCCAACCTTTGACTTTTAATCTATGAGTTTCCTTTGAGTCAGATATGTTTCTTATACACACCATATTGTGGAGTCCTGTTTCTTAATCCATTCTATCAACCTATTTCTTTTTATAGGTGAATTGAGCCCATTTACATTTATGGATATAACTGATATGTACTGGATTGACTTTGCCATGTTGTGTTCCTGTTGTTGATTTCTTGATTTTCTCCCTTCTTTAGTTTCTTGTCCAGCCTGGTAGTTTCTTTCTGTTATTGTTCTGGGGATTGTGGTCATTTTTATCTCTATCCAGTATGTGTTTCAATAATCTTTCTAGGGTTGGTTTGGTGGGCATGAATTTCTTCAGTTGTTCTTTGTCATGGAAGTATATTGTTTCTCCATTAAATTTGAAAGAAAGTTTTGCTGGGTACCTCAGTAAGGGTGAAAGTTATTTTCTTTTAGGTGTTGAAATATTCACTCGAAGCTCATCTTAACCTGAAGGTTTGTGCTGAAAAGTCTGACATGATTATAACAGGCTTTCCTTGATAGGTGAGTTATGTCTTTTCTTTAACAGCTTTTAGTATTCTGTTTTTATGCTGTATGTGAGGGATCTGAATTATTATATGTTTGGGTGCAGATTGATGTTGGTTGTGACTGTTTGGCATTCTGTATGCCTCACTTATTTGTATATCAGATTTTTCCCTCATGTGTGGGAAATTTTCTGCTATTACTTCTGTGAATATATTAGTTATGTCATTTGTGTTGACTCCTGCATCTTCACTGATACCTATTAGTCTTCTATCATTTCTCTTGGCATCATTTTAAACTGTTGGATTGGCATTTCATGCTGCTTTGTTGTTTTCATAAATTCTACCCTTTCATGATTGCTATATGTGATCCTGTCCTTAAGGTCTGAAATTCTGTCCTCAGCTTCATTTAAATGGTTTTGCTAGCTTTCAATAGAATTTTTTGTTTCTTGGATATCTCTTTGAATTTGTTTCATGGATTCTGCTTGTTATCTACATTGTTCATTCAAAGTTTCAATCAATTTCCCATGCTCCTGTATTTTTTTAATCTATTTATTATCTAGCTATGTTAAGCAACTCATTTACTAAGGTTGTTATTTCTGTCTTTATGTAAGACATTATTTCTTATTTGATTTCCTCTATAGCCTCATGGATTTGTTTCTTTTTTTTTATTTAAAGAAAAAATTTTGAAACAGAAAGAGGGTAGAAACAGTACAAAATCTCAAAAACAAATCAAAACAAAAAAACAAAAATAGTAACCAGTAAGAAATCACTAGTTGATAATTACATACTTTCCTCTTAAATGCAGTTGTTCAAGTTACAAAAGTAAAGCCTACAAAGTAGACATCCAAACAGTGAGACTGCAGTCAGTTTTGCTCATCCATCCAACTAAAACTTTAGCAAGATGGTCATTAATTCCACACACTCAAACATACATGCAGTTATATCCTTTAGAATACTCTTTTCCTTTATAATAACTATAATCCCTTCTTATAAACTACTTAGAAGTTCTACACATGTATAAGTCTCTACACATATACTTAGCCTTTCTGTATTAGAGGGAGAAACAAATCAAAATAAGTGAACAATACAAATTCCTAGAGAAACACGAAATGAAAAAAACTTACAAGAACACAACCCTAGGTGATTTCCGGTAGTAACTATGATGTCTTTTGTTATTTTCAATAAAATTGCCTATATAATCAAATATAGTATAAACAGCATTGCATTACACTATTAATAAAATCTAAACATTGGAGACATTATAGGACTTCAAAGACAGTTAACAATCAAACCAGAATGGGTATCCTATTGAATCCTGTCATCCTCAGAGTAGTTGCCCCTATTCTTAGACTCGACACTCTCAAGCATATCAGATTCAAATAAAATCAGTCAAGATAAAACAGTGATATAACCAATCTTCTCTGTTTTATCTCTGCCATGCTATTTTTCTGTTGTTATTTGTTTACTTTTCTCCTTGATTCCACTGTCTGCCCCTTTCTTTGAGGCCTTTCTGCCATTATTCCTGGAACCCTGGTGATTTTCTTCTCTCTCTCTAGAATGTCCTTCAGTATTCTTTGCAGGGATGGATTGGTGGTCACAATCCTCTTTTTCATGGAAATATCTTGTCTCTCCATTAATTTTGAGAGACAGTTTTGCATGGTACATCGCTCTGGGCTGGAGGTTATTTTCTTTCAGGGCTTAGAATATTTCGCTCCAAGTTCTTCTTGATTTGATGGTTTGCATTGAGAAGTCTGCTGTGATTTTGATGAGTTTTCCTTTATAGGTAATCTGTTTCTTTTCTCTGACCACTTTTAATATTCTGTTCTTGTGATGGATTTCTGGGATCCTGATTATTACATGCCTGTGTATAGATCTGTTTGGGTTGTAGCTGGCTGGAGTTCTATATGCCTCATTTATCTGAACTTCACTTCCATTACCTATGTTTGGGAAGTTTTCCTTAATTATTTCTGTGAATAGACTTTTAATTTCATTTGTATTTGTTGCTGCATCTTCATTTACATATTTTATTTTTAGCTTATAAATCCTCTTGTCATCTTCTAGCCTTTATATTGTTGCTTCCTGGTTCCTTGTTATTTTTAAGAGATCCTTCCTTTCACGATTATACTTTGCAAATCTATGTTCAAGTTTTAAAAGTTTGTCTTTAGTTTCTGTTAAAAGGTTTTGCCAGGATTCAATGGAGTTTTTAATTTCCTGATATTCTGTTTGGATCTGTTTCATGTATTCTAGATTTTGTTTATATTCTTCATCAAAGGCTTCTCTCCTTTCTCTGGGTTCCTCTATTCTTTCATTTGTGCCTACTTGAGGATTACCCAGTACTTCTTTTATTAATCTTCTTATATCTTGCTTCACCTGAGTTAGAATTTCAGATTTAAATTTGATGATGAGGTCACGGATGTATTTCTTTATTTCTGATGAGGCTGTCTCTGACATTACAGGTTTGCTGCTCTCAACCTCCTCTGCATTTACCTCTGTTGGACTCACTTTCCCTGGTTCCACAGTTGGGGACCTTTTGCTCTTTCTCTGTCTTGTCATGTTTCTGGCCCCTTTCAGACAGGTGGGTGGTGGAGGTCTCTGGGCCTTTCGTTTTGCTTACAGTTTTTCTGCAGTGCACTTGCTAGGGAAGTACCACCCCCCAGGCCACTGTGGATCTGTGAGTTGCAGGCTGAGAGCTGGCTCCTCCCCCTATGCCAGTCAACCAATTTATGCTTCAACAAGTTTTTGTGTTCCCTGGGGATGCCATTAGCCCAGAAGAGCCTCATCTCTGGCTATTAGGTTTCAACCAGGGGTGTGGCCCAGCCCAAGCAGATCCTACCAATCTGCTTTGGACTAAGAGTCATCTGCGGATGCTGCCTGGGATTTTGATTCAAGCTGTCCCTGCCCAACTCCAAAATGTGCCCGGCCAGTCCTCCCAATCTGGGGAATCCAGTTCCCATCACTCACCAAAGTTCGTGCAGCTTGACTGGCTGTTTCCACTCCCTGTCTCAGTGCCTCCTTCAGCTGAGGGTCTGGAGTTCACCAACCCCTGCTCTCAGCAGGGCCGCGATCTCAGCTCGATCGTGAGTCACCTGACTCTAAGACGTGCCAGTACAGTGATCGGAGCTTGCCCAGCTTCAGCCCTCTGTCCATGCTTCTTCTTCTTCTTTCTTTTTTTTTCTTTTTCCTCAGTTTCTTCCTGGGTCATGAGGATTCCTCTCCTTTTGTCTGGCTTTCTCCATGTTGCCAGATTCCAGCGTCCGAGTTGTTTTTATTTTTATTTTTTTTCAGAGAGGCTCTCTTATTGTGCCACTAGTCATTTGGCCATCTGCAATCCCCTGGATTTGTTTCTTTACTTCATTTGTTATCTTTTCAGAGAGTTCTAGTGTATGACTTTTAAAGTCCTCTATTTCACTGTTGCGTGTACTTGTCCCTGATTGACTAGATGTTTGAGATTGACTTTATTTTTGCTCAACATATCTGACCATATTGCACTTAAATTGGAAATCAATGGCAAAAACACTGCAAAACCTGCACAAATATATGGAAATTAAATAACAACCTTATGAACAACCAGTGGGTTACAGATGAAATTAAAGAAGAAATAAAACAATACCTACAATACAATGAAAATGCAGATACAACATACTGTCTTTTTGGTTTGTCATTTTCACCTTTTGGGTAAATATTTGCTCTTTCAATCCCAATAGTCTCAACTGTCAATGTGAATTTTAGGGTCCTACTGTGTGGCTGAAGTTTGTCTAATTGCTGGGTACCACAATGACAAGGAGAGCCAGTCACCTGATTCCTCTTGCAGGGCCTATTGGATAAGTCCTATATTCTTCCTGGGCTAACTAGCCTTGAAGTATTGATGCAGGTCAACTCTGATTTCTGCTGTTTTCGGGTTGTTGCAGGTCACCAGATCTCCCTGTTTGTAGTGTTTGTGTCAGCTGAAGCCCTACTGTGTCACTGAGTGTCTCATAAGCTTTTTAAATTTTCTCCCAGTTGGTGGAGGCCTTATTGGCACACTCTTCAACCTGTCTAATTTTCTCTGTGTGGAGGAGGGGACCACCCACTCTCTTGTCAGGTTCACCAAGGTCTTACAGTTGGAGGGAGCTTCACTTCTACTCCTATTTACCCACTGCAGACCTCTGTTTTAGGAGCAAATTCACCATACTGACTTGAGCCTGCTGAAGTTTTCTGTTTGGGTGAGGGATTACCAAGTCTCCCATCAAGCCAGCATGATAATCTGCTGCAGTCCAAAGTTCTGGGAGAAGGGGTTAGATCTAAAGATCAACCACAGTACTAGGTCCAGGAGGTGGGGGAGTTCCCTAAGAATTTGGCTCATGGTGGTGGTCCAGTGTCCTAATCATGCTGGGCCAAGGGTCAGCCCTGCAGTAGAGGTCCAGGGCATCCCAGGCATGTGGGCTGAGGGGTGAGGCCATGGCAGCAGCCTGAGACAGCTCAGTCTTGTCAGGGGTACCCCAAGTGTTCTGGGCCAAGGGGTGGGCCTTTGGCTGTGGTCTGAGGTGACCTAGGCATACCAGGCCAAGGGGTAGGCTCACAGTGGTGGTCCGAAGTGGCTTAGTCATGCCAGGGGGTCTCCTAGGTGTCCCAGGCCAAGGGGTGGGTCCACAGCAGCCGTCCAAGGCAACCCAGGTGTGCTGGGCTGAGAGGCCCAAGGTTCAAAATTCTATCCTCTGCTTCATTTAAACTGTTTTGCCAGCTTTCAATACAATTTTTTTTTATATCTCTTTGAGCTTGTTTCCTGGATTCTGCTTGTTTTCTATATTGTTCATTTAAGGTTTCTATCAGCTTCCCATGTTCTTGTACTTTTTTTTTTTTTATCTATTTCTTCTTTAGCTGCACTTAGCATTTCTTTACTAAGGTTGTTATTTATGTCTTTACATGGGAGATTGCTTCTAGTTTGATTTCCTTTATAGCCTCATGGATTTGTCTTTTTATCTCACTTGCTACCTTTTCATAGATTTCTGGTGTGTGCTTTTTAAAGTCCTCTATTTCAATATCTCCTTTACTTCCTCCTGATGGACTAGATGTTTGAGATTGGATTTGGTTTTTTGCTTTGTCATTTTCATCTTTTGGGCTAAAGTTTGGTCTTTCAATCCCACTAGTATCACCTATCACTAGTGTGTATCTTAGGGTTCTACTGTGTGATTGATGTCTGTCCAACTGCTGGGTGCCACAATGAAGATATGGGCCAGTCACCTGAATTCCTCCTGCCGGGCCTGTTGGGTGAGTCCTATATTCTTCCTAAGCTCACAAACCTAGGACTATGGATGTAAATCAACCCTTAGTTCCTGCTATTCATGTGTCTTCAGGTTGTTCAAGGTCACTAGATCTCTCTGTCTATAATGTTTATCTCAGCTGTGGCCCTACTGTGTCACTGGGTATCTCATAAGCCCTTCTGATTTTATCCAGTTTGGGGAACGCCTTATTGGCACCCTCTCAATCTACCTGATGTTTGCTGTGTGGAGGAAGGACTTACTCACATTCTTGCCCAAATTGCCAAGGTTCTACTTCTGGACTGGGCTTGGCTACTGCTCTTGTTTACCTACTGAAGGTGGAAAAGTTTATTCCTATTTTAGGGGCAAAATCATCACACTGAAAGAAGCCTGCTGAGGTCTTCTGTTGGGATGAGGGGTTACTGAATCTCACATCAACATAGCACAGTTAATCCACTGTAGTCCAATGTTCTGGAGGGAGGAGTGGGAGCCGAAGCTCAACAGCAATACTAGGTCCAGAAGGTGGGGGGGTCCCAGAGGGCAGGATGACAGGTGGGATTGTAGGGACATGGAAGAGGCTGACTTGGCCTGGCCCTGTACACTGCTAGAAGTCTTGTGTTCCCCTGGAGGTCCTGGGTCCTGAGGTGGATGGCAAGATGGTGGGGCAAGGAAGGAGTGGGCTTGGGGGAGCCTGGCTTGTGCTCTGCTGCTTGTCCTGGGTCCTGCAGTGGATGACAGGATGGCAGGGGCACTGAAGGGGTGGGTTGGGGGGCCTGGCCTTATGCACCACTGCTTGTCCTGGGTCTCACATCAGATGGCGGGATGGCAGGGTTATTGGTTCCTTTTGATTTGCCATCTGCTTCATGGTGTGCCTGTGATTTAGTCCTAGGATTCTTTTCTTTCATTGTTTTTATTTGCTTGCTGTCTTATCTAATTGCATAGTTTTCATTATTGTCAGTATACTGATGGCCCCAGAATTTACAGTTTCAGACTCAATTTTCCCTAGAAACAATTAACTCATTAACCTAACTTTTTATTCTACATCTCCAGTTGGATATTTGAGATAGCTATAATAATAATAATAATAATGACTCACAAGCATCCCTGGTTCCCCTTTCAAAATATCCAAAATTTCATCATAAGTAATCACTGTTCCTCTTACCACCTTATTCAAAGCCTACATTTTTCAGTTATTACAAGAGTTTCTCAATTGTCTTTGCCTGTTTGAAGAATATTTTTAACATGGCTAAGAAAATTACACTTCAAAATCTAGATCAGATCATGCCACTCTCCTTAAAACCTGCAGTGGCTTCCTCATTGAGAATGAAAACTGCGACCTTTCAATGGCTTCAACAAGCCTTTCCAAGGCTTACCTCTTTGGTTTTAAGTACTTCTTGTCATCTCTATTGCTTCTTTTATGATAACGGAACTGAAGACAAGTTGTCCTGTCATTTCTGGGATCATGTGGAGTATTTATAGCCTCAAGGTCTGTATAGCAGAGTACATGAGCAAGTAGCTCCAAAATGCCAATGTCAAGGTAAATGGTGTTTAAAAACAATGAAAATTTATGCCTCATGAAACTGATAGTCTGCTGTTGGTAGAAAGTGAGGAGCCCTTATTTTATTCCTCACTTTTGTTTGGCAAATGATCATACTATTCTTTTACTCTTTTCTTCCTATTTTCTGTGCTCTAGACCTTTGGAATCTTTTGTATTTATCTTAGGTTAGAAAATGAAAAAGAACATAGAGATTTTATGGTCCAACTAACCATAGCAGAGGTTAGAAATGTATACAAATGTTTAGCAGGAGGAAATATTTTTTAGTCACTGCTCTAGCCTCAGTTCTTTGAATAGTGCTTTACACAGTAGATACCAAATAAATATTTGTTGGATGAATAAATGAAACAATTAGCTGATTTGTAAATTATGGTGTAAGGGTGAACTTGCAGTTAGATACTGCAATGATCCTGGAATCTGTCAGTTGAACTGGAGACTTCTATTGGCAATATTTTAGTGCTTTGGTTTGAATTTGTCCCTAAAATTCACAAGTTAAAAATGTAATCCCCAATCCAACAGTGTTGGAAGGTTGGGTCTAATAAGAGTTATTTAGGTCATGAGGTCTTGGCCCTCATAAATGGATTAATGTTGAGAATGGGTTCATTCATCACAATGAGTTCCTTATAAATGAGAGTCTGGGTCCCTCTTCTCTCTTGCCTTCTCTTTGCTTTACTATGATGGGATGATATAATCAGAAGGCCCTCAGCACATGTGACCTGACAAAAATAATCTTGTGATGACTTCCTGCTTCCAGGACCACAAGAAATAAATCTACTGTTGTAGTCAGAATTTACAGGGGAAAAGATTTAATATAGGACACATAATTCATAGGATTGTTTTTATAATATTCACCCAAAGAGTGAAATGCAGAAGAGTGCCAGAAATCTGTCCATGAACTGGAGACTCAAAAATCCAGCTGAGGGCCTGGATCCCACAGCATTGTCCTGCAAAATCCAATTGGAGGTGTAGAACACATGACAATGTCTCAGCAAGTCTGTCCCAAGGATCTGCACTGGGAAGATCTAAAGGTCAGTGGTGAAAGCTAGAAAATCTGTGCCAGAGGGATGAAGGGTCTGTGCCAGCAGGCTAAGGAATCTACACCAGAGTCAGGTAGTGATGCTCAAGATATGAACCAGAGATCCCCCAAAGAGAACTGCAGCCATTCTTAGCAACAGCAATGACTTCAGCATCTCTGATGATGAGAAGCATCCTCTTGGAGAAGGATCAGCAGCATACCATCTTCCCTTTCAGTTTTCCTTTTATGTTGTTGGCAACAGTTCTTGGGTGGACCTTCCACCCCAGAACCATGCTGATTCAGTTCAGCTAAGCGTTACAAGTTGATCACTAGTTAATCCACTACAATCCACCCTTAGTCAATTTGATAACTAAACACATTTCCTTAAATTATAGTTTTCAGTGTCATATTTGTGAAAAATTAACATATCTTAATCTATTCAGATTTACATTAATATAACAATTATATATATATACATATATGTATATATCCTTATTGTACTCATTTCCACACCAAAAGTAAATATTCAAAGGGTGCTCAAAATTCAAGGTGAAAACCACAATACTTTGACTAAAAACTTGATTGAAACATGTATCTAAAAACTACATTAAAATCATATTTAAGAGAGCTACTAAAATCACAGTCTTGTTTCCTATTAATTTAACAACAGGGCATAGTGAGACTAAAAAATAGGGATCTCTTGCATTTCAAATAAACGTGTCCTTTCTGGTGAAAGGTCTTATGTCATTTTTTCATTGTCTTATTCCTTCTCAACAACCACGTTCTCCTGTATTTCATCCTTGCAATCCACAGCTACTCTGGAGCTTTCCCACTGGTCAAATGTTTCCAGTCACTTTGCTTTCTCTTTGCTTTTAATTTCAGGCATAGATTCAGCCAAAAACTCTCAACAGTAACCATGCCACTGTCCCAGCAACAGACTACATTGAAATTTTTCTGCCACCCAGGCAATCTCTCTAAACAAAAGCAAAATGAAGACCAACCTCTTACCAAAGCACAATATCCACCAACTTCCTGCCAAAGAACAACATCCCACCATCTGGGATCCAGCAGTCAATGTATCCTTCTCAATAGAAGCCTCCCGAGCCTTATCCTAGCCAGCAGCATTTCCATCAGTACTCTGATTTTCCATGCTCTGACCAGAGTCTCCCATATAGTTTATATCATACAGGAGTTGCCTCTTTGGCAAGTCTCTCAAAACCTTTCCAAATTGGTTCTCAAGGTTCTTAAACTGCAAGACCAAGCAACATCACAGCAATGGTCCCACTCCTGGAACCAAAATCTATATCAATCAGTGTTTTCCTACAGAAACAGAAATAACAAGATATACACATGTGTAAGAAATTCCAAGATTGACCTAACATGGTCATCCACAGAACTGGATGAGGAAGCATGCAAGTGGGTGTCTGCACAGTAGAGACTGAAGGTTTCAGTCCAGTGTCTGGAGCTCACAACAGTGTCCTAAGCAACTCAGTTTCAGGAAGCTGATGGGTCTGTGGTGGAAGCCTGAAGAGTCTACATTGAGAGTTGAAGAGTCTACACTGGAATGCTGAAGAGTCTACACAAGGAGACTGAAGGATCTGAGGCAGAAGCAGGAGTCTGTGCTAAAAGCTAGGAGATGCCCTCCAAGATGAAGGCAAAGATTGGAGCTTCTCTGAAGAACAGAAACAAATCCATCCTTCCACATTTCCCCTTTACACCATCTAGGCAGATGAGCTTCCCTAGGGTAAGTTCTTTCCATCCTAGGGTGCAGAATTGCTGAGCTGACTTAGTAGTTAAGCTTCAAAACTTAAGTGACACAATAAACAAAACATTACATCCATATTCCTTGTAAATTACCCAGTCTCCTATATTTTGTTATAACATCACAAACAAGCTAAAATACTTGATTTACTTTCAATTCTGTTCTACCTAAAGATTTTTTTAATATATTTTTTTTAATTTAAAGAGAAACAAAAGCATATAAAGTGTAGAGATAATACAGAATTTTGAAAAAAAAGATAAACAATAAGAAATCACTAGTTAATAAATTACATATTGTCCTCTTAGAAATAGTTGTTCAATTTACAAAATTAAAGCATACAAAGTAGATATTCATACAGTGAGTGCATGAAAAGCTACATGTGCATGAATCTCTATCCTTTCTGTATTAGAAGGAAAAAAAACAAGAAAGACAAAACAAAACAAATCCCTATAAAAACATGAAACCAAAAAGTCATATAAAACCACAGTACAAGGTGATCTATAAGGATTACTGTGTTGTTTCTTATTATCTTCAATAGAATTGTCTATATCATCAGGCATAATTGAATATAGCAGTACATAACAATATTAGTAAAAATAAAACATTGAAGACAGTATAAAACCTCAAAGGCAGGTAATAATCAAACCATAGTGGATATTCTAATGAATCCTGTCATCTTTAGTGCAGTTGTCTATACTCTCAGACTTGATACTATCAATCATAACAGCTTTGAAAAAAATCTATCAATACAAAACCATGATCAAACAAACCAGATTTGATTACAATCAGTCATGGTAAAACAGTGTAGGTTTTATAAAGCTTTAGATTAAGTTAATAGGAAATTAAGGATGATTACCATACTATATCCTGTTATTTTTGGGATTACTGTCTGTGCCCTCAAATCTAGTACAGGTAGAATGACTGGAACAGAATATAATACTTCTAAGCAGAGTAGTGTGAGTAATGTGGGTTTTAAATCCTGGTCCACTATTAACAATATAGTGTATCAAGGCCATTTATGTTAGAGATTCTAGCCATCTTTCTCTGCCTCCTTTCTGCTATGCTATTTTTCTGCCTTTGTTTGTCTAGTTTTCTCCTTCATTCTACTGCCTGTCCCACTCATTGAGGCCTTTCTGCCACTGTTCCTAAAATCCTGTTTTTTTTCTCTCTCTAGAATGTCCTTCAGTATTCTCTGTAGGGTTGGATTGGTCATCACAAACTCCCCCAATTCCTCTTTGTCATGGAAGCATCTTGTTTCTCCATTAATTTCTAGTGACAATTTTGCAGGGTACATCAATCTGGGCTGGAGGTTATTTTCTTTCAGGGCTTGGAATACTTCACTCCAAGCTCTTCTTGATCTGATGGTTTGTGTCGAAAAATCAGCCATGATCCTGATGGGCTTACCTTTATAGGTAGTCAGTTTCTTTTCTCTGACAGCTTTTAATATTCTCTTTTTATATTGGATTTCTGGTATCTTGATTATTATATGTCTGGGTGTAGCTCTGTTTTGGTTGTAGGTGGCTGGAGTTTGGTATGCCTCATATGTCTGAATATCATTTTCTTTTTCCATGCTTGGGAAGTTTTCCTTAATTATTTCTGTGAATAGCCTTTGTAATTCACCTGTATGTATTCCTGCTTCTTCATTCACATTTCTTATTCTTAAATTGTAGATTCTTTTGTCATCTTTTAGCCTTTGTATTGTTACTGCCTGTTTCCTTGTTATTTTTAAACGATCTTTCCTTCATAATCACACATTGCAAACTTGTCCTCAAGCTTTGATAGTCTATCCTTAGTTTCTTTTAAGCAGTTTTGCCAGCTTTCAATGGAGTTTTTAATTTCCTGGTAGTCTCTTTGAATCTGCTTCATGCATTCTATATTTTCTTTATATTCTTTATCAAATGTTTCTCTCCTTTTTTTGTGTTCCTCCCTTCTTCCATCTGTATCTTCCTGAGAGATGCTTCCTGAGAGTGTTTCTTTTATTACTCTACTCATATCTTACTTTACTTAATATAATATTTTAGTTTTGAGCTCATCTACAAGGTCCTGAAGATATCTCTTGAAGCCATGTCTGATGTTACATGTTTGCTGCCCTCAGTCTCTCTTGTTTTTTGCTCTCCTGGATCAGTATTCTCAGGGTTCTGGGCTGGGGTCCTCCTCTTGCCTCTCTCTCCTGTCATGATCCTGGCTTCCTCCACATAGGTTTATAGTGCAGGTCCCAACCCCCTTCCCTGTTGGCCATGGTTCCTCAGAAGCACACTGGTGAGGAACCTCCACCCCCTCCTGCCTGCCCCTCTCCACCGGGCCAGCCAAACTTCAGGGGCCTTCACCCGGTTAGTGCATGCTAGGCACATGGAATTGATTTGGGATGGCTCATTGGGTCCTGGCCAGGGGCGCTGCCCAGTCCAAGCAAATCCTACAAATCTGCTCTGGGGAGGCAGCAACCAACTGAAGTCACTGTCACTCCCAGTTCAGGCTTCTCCTGCCTGATTCCAACATGTCACCCATTTGGTTGCACCCTTTCTGTGTGTGTGGGGATCTCATTCTCAGCACTGACCATGGATTAATGAAGGTCCCTTCACCAGCTCCACTCTCCATTGAACTCACCAACCCCCAACTTCAGTGCTGCTGTGATTCCTGTGAGTGGCAGTGGAAACAAGTTTGGGCAGTTCTACTGGCTGGCATGGATTCAAGCTTGTGCAAATTCAGGCTGATGCTAACTTGGCAGGTCGCCTACCTAAAGATGTTTAAACAAGAAGATATTTGTGTTTCTCTTCACATTAGTTGACAGATGTAATCATTAAATACAGAATGTTCCCCCAACAGTTCATGTGTGGAATGCTTACTCCACAGTGCAACAATGTTTACAGCTGTGAAGTTTGGAAGGTGATTGGATTATGATGCCTCTAACTTTATCAATGGAGTGATTTAGTGGTATTACTTGGAGGTGATGGAAATATTAGGAGGTGGCCTATTGGAGAACTTAAGTCGCTGGAGGCCTGCCTTGGAAGGTTGTTTCTTGTCCCTGCCCTCATCATTACTCTTTCTCTGCTCCCTGTTTGCCATTCAATGAACTGCTTTGACCCACCATGGGTTCTCTCAACCTTGCTGTTGTCCCAGAGGCAAACCATGGACAAGTAGCAATATAGCCAAGTGAACATGGACTGAAACCTTTAAAATTGTAAGCCAAAATAAATCTATTCTCTTGTAAGTGGATTTCTTCAGATACTTTGTTATGGCAATGGAAAACTAACACAATGATTAAGTAGATATTTCCAATTGAAAGGGTCTTCTAATTTCATGGAATGAAAATCTCACATTAAAAAGCATTTTCACTCTTTTATATGAAGTAAATGTACTCTAAATTTGAGTTGACACCAAAGAAAGTCAGAAGACCTTGTATTTTTTCCACCATAATATTTCTACTTATCTCCTTTCTTTCCATATTTTGTATGTATCTTATTTAAAATGTAATTTTTTCATGCAAAACTTTAGAGGTAAATTTAAAAATGTCCTTGAGCACATTATGAAATCATAGCATGTATTTGATTCACACATGTATCATGATAATACTAACATGTGCACCATGATAATATAACATACACACATCATGATATACTAGTACATGTCATCTCACACTCTTCTAATTCAGAGCAACTGTAATATATTCTGATTGATTAGCTCTGTAAATAGAACATATATGGTACAAGTAGACAAGGAACACACCCAAGTTTTTTTGCAGGCATCATAATAAATTCCAAGATGTTTTCAAAAGTTTCTTTGTTTACTTATTCCTGAAAAATCCCACTTGTAATGCCCACTATGTCTTATGTTGCACCATGTGTAGTGGGCATCATGTATTTCTGCAGTCTTATTTAATTTAGATTTTCTGCACTTTTACTAACTCTTGTTACTTTTTTATGGCTTTCCACATTATTTACTATTTAATCCTGTAATCTTTCCTTCATGGCTTTATAGTCTCTCTCACATATTTCTCTAACAGCCTCATAACTTACTGGTCTCTGTTACTCAAGTTTATTTCATTTCCAAATCATTTTCCTCTATAATTTCTCTAAAGTGAAAATACAGAATATTGGATAAATGTGTAGTCAGTATTCCTATCAGTGAGTACATCTGTCAGTGCTTACCAGAGAAGCATATTTAACACAAAATATATAAATGTAAAGATTTATAAGATAAGATTACAGAACCACCAGCAGAGTTATGTGTAGAAGAGTGCAAAAGGCTGTTTGTGTGTTAGAGAGAGGAAGGATCAATTTGAAGGTCAAAGACCTGTAGCTCACTGTGGGAATCCCATGCAACTCTGAATTAGGAGGTGAAAAGTTCTGTGCTAGAAGGCCGAAGAGTCTGCACTGGAAGCCAGGATATGACATTGAAGGTGAAGGTGAAGACTGGAAGTCCTCTGAAGAAACAGAAGCAAGCCTTTCTTTTTTCTTTTCATTTTATTCCATTCAGGCAACAAACCTATTGGTCTGTGCTACTCACACCCATGGTGGGTCTTCTGCCTTCAGTCAGTTCCTTCAATTACATCCAGAACTATGCTAAGCCAATTTAGTTTGGCATTTCTTGTGCAAGTTGACACAGCTAACTACCACAATTGGATATGATGTGTGGCCTTCACAATTTTAAGGCAGAGAGGCTCAATTTAGCTCATAGTTTGAGGGAATTCACTACATGGTCTGCTGGCTCCTGATCTGCTGACTCCAGAAGAAAAATATCATGGTGAAGGGGCTTGGCAGAGAAAAGTTGCTTTAGCTCATGGTGCCTGGGAAACAGAGCAGAGGAATGCTCCTGAAAGAAAGGCACCAGGGATCAAATATAGTACTCAAGGTCATGCCTCTCTGACCTAATCCAGAAGTGTGTTTTCATAATCCCAAGCCAATCAAATTGGAAGTAAAACTTTCACAATAAAAAATATGCAAAGACATAGTAATGAATAGACATACTATCCATTTTATCCATCACTCTTAGTTACATTGCACCAAGTTTTAGTTGAGTACTTTTTTTTTGTCCAGAATGAGGATGTATCTCTTCCTCCACTACAAAAAGAAAAATGGCTACTAAGTTTAAGTCAAAAAAAAATTATAAGTGGAAAAGTTCTGTGATACTTCAGGAAAGATTAGTTAAAGCGATTTGACCCTTTCTCCTTTGGCTACTAACCTGGAACATATTTATCCATTTTAGGATATTAAATGGCTTTAAGCTTAGAAGAGAAGTTCTAAAAAACTGTAGAACAGAGAAACAGTGACGCCTTGATCCACAATGTTACCACCACTCCTGGCCCTATTTCACATGGTACAAAGCCAGCATTTTCTTTGTTGTTGTTGTTATTGATTGTCCTCTGCTGTACTCAGCTAAACCTAAGATAAACAGATTCTTCATGAGATGAATAACATAGGCTGCAACTTGCTTGAATTTATGAGGTAGCTGAAAGTCTTGCCAGAGTTGTCCTATAAGTAGCTGAAATATATGGAACTGGAAGACAGGTAAAAAAAAATTCAGAGTAATCTATTTAACAAAGATCTGTTTAGTTTCTACTATGTGTTAAGCACTACATTAAGTTCTAGAAATAAAAAGTATCAAAACTATTAAAATTATCAATCAATTCCTTACGGAAAGCCTCTGGCTTATCAGACATTGCATTAAACTGTGAAAGGTGATATAATAAGGGAATAAAAGAAGGTGTTTTACTTACATTTCTCATTGCTGAGACAAAATACTGGGCAGCTAAAGTTAAAGGAGGAAAGGTTTATTTAGCTTGCAGTTTGGAGAGGTTTAAGTCCATAGTTGACCAGCTCCAAGGCAGCATGGCATGGCAAAGAGCATTGCAGAGGAGAATGGTCCATAGCAAGCAGGCAGGTGAGGGTTCCTTAGCCCTCTTTCTGTCCCTTATATTTTATGCAGGCTACTCATGTGACAGGTGTACCAGAACTATGTCAAATCAGTCAGAGGACTGATTTAGCAATCATATACCCTTGATTCCCACTACCATATACTCTAGATCTAGGCACCTCTGAAAATCCCCTCTGTGACTACATGAGGCTTTGGGGGAGCATCTGGACAGAAACCACAACAGATGATAAGATTAATCTCATTTAGGAAGTTAGGAAATCTTCCTATAAAGTCATTGACTATCTGTACTGCAAAATCATTTGGATATTTTTGTTTTTTGTGTGTGGTTTTGGGGATCAAACCTAGGGCTATCACACTGTTATATTCTCAGCCCTTTATAGTGTTCAGACTTGGCTAAAACTTGTGGTCCTCCTGCCTCTGATATTACAGATTTGCACCAATACACCTGACTGTCATTTGGGAATTTATAGTCTCCATGTTTGACCTTTCTTCAGCATTTACATAGTTGATGGGGGAAAGATTGTATTTTTCTAAGAATGACAGCAATATTACATTCCCTACCTCACTGTTGTGTACAGTCTTGCCATTTCTTTGGGGAAATGACATTTGGTATAGAGACTGATGGTTTGTATCTAACTGTCTCTTTAAAGCTTCATCCTGTCACAGAAGGAGCTTTTATAGATGGTGATTGGATTATAGGGGCTTCAACACTGATCTGCTGTTAGGAAGTGTGGCTGGTGGGAAGTGGTGAGTCACTGCGGCTGTGACCTGGGAAGGTTATATCTCTCTTCATGGGACCTTCCTTTACTCTCTGTGCTTTGTCTGCCATGCCATGCTGTGAGCATTCTCTTCCACCATGCCTCTCTGCGGGGCTGCCATGTCTTGGGGCCAGCTGAGCATGTATGGACGAAAAACTCTATGAACTGTGTGAGATACAATAAACCTCTCTTCCTTTAGATTATCTGTGTCAGATTAGTGTCCCAGAGATGAAGAAAAAAGGGACTAAGACATAGGATAAAGACAGTAAGATAAAGTGATCCTGCTGTGCTCTTGCTAAAGCCCAGACCTCCAGAATGCATGAACGTAAAAAAAATGCTTATTTTTAAAGTCACAATATTTAGGCTGCTGTGTGATGCAGTAGTAGTAGTTGGAACCACTGATTACTTTCTATTTTATTGCTATATTTTTCATTATTTGTTTTTGATTTCTTTTGCTCAGTCTTCTGTTTGTAACCCTCAAAAAGGGAATATTCCAGACTGAAGTCTTTTGTGCTCTTCTCTTTTTATTCTCAATCACATTTCTTAGGAGATCTTCCCTATTTTCTTTGCTATAAATCTTATTATGCTTTTTAAAAGTTAAAAAAAATTAGGGTGCTGAGGATTGAACCCAGGACCTCACACAAGGTAGACAAAACTATCTGCCACAATGCTTATACCACCAGACCCTGTTGATGTTCTGAAATGCCTCAGATCTTTATCCTTGAGATAAGTCTCTTTCTATCTTCAGTTGTTTTTAATTATAGCTATTTACTTAAAGTCCTGGATATCTTATGAACATCACAGACATTATATGTCTAAAACTGGCATATTGGACTTTGGCCTCAAAATTAATTTACTTTCCCCCATCTTAGTAAATAGTACTTCCACCTGTCCACTTGTTCAGTATAAAAACAGAAGCATTCTAAAGTCTCTATTCTTTTTCATTTTGTGCATATGACATAACTCGATACTGTATTCCCTAAATTACTCTTTAATGTGTCCATTCTTCTCCAGTAATACCTTCATCATTCTGGTGCAGGCCACCAGTGTTCAATTAGTACTGGAACTTTGAATTCTGTTGCTTTTAGCACCATTTCTGTTGAATTAGTACTGGAATTTTGAATTCTATTGCTTTTAGCTCCATTTCTGTGGTGAATCCTGCACCTCTCTGATCTTCTCTTCCTCATTTGCAGAGTTTTCAATATCCATTACAGGGAAAGATATTTGAAATCACTATAACTAGAACAAATGTCTCTCCTCAGTCCATTCTACAGGATGGCAGAGGAATTCCCAATTTAAGAATGTTACTCAAGGAGGGGTGTGGTAGCACATGCCTATAATTCCAGCACAGGACAGATGAGGCAGGAAGATTACTCAAATTCAAGGTTACAATGTGAGTTGTCCTCAAGAGGGGAAGGACCATTTTGTTACCTTAATTGTGTTTAATTCTAGCGAGGAAATAGTTTGCATTTGGAAAAAATATCTTGATGGGTTGCTTGAGGTAAGAAATGTGACCTAAAAAGGTAGATGTTACCTGTGCCAGGGCAGCTGAAGAAAAAGGGTAAATTGCATGCCTAAAGCACAGAAAGAAACTTACTTTCCTGTTGAGGAAGAAAGTGAAATGAGCAGAGAGCAGAGAAGATAAAGGGGACAGATACAGCAGAGGATAATCGACTGTGTCTATTGGTGAAATATTTGGAAGTTCTGCAAAATGAGCTCCCGATATAGTACATAGAGTAAAGCCAAGTGTGGTGGTACATGCCTGTAATCCCAGCACTCAGGAGGGTGAGGCAAGAGGATCATTGTGATTTCCAAACTAGCCTGGGTTTTATAGTAAGAACCTGTCCCAATCAAACAAACAAACAAAGAAGGAACAGTAGGTTAGAACTCAGTCCTTAGATACCTGAGAGCCAACTAGAGAACAGAGATTTTAGAACCAGAAGGGCCATCTTCCACACTACGGTTTGAGTACAGTTTGTTTACATCAGAACTCTTACTGAAATTTTATTTCCAATGTGGCAGTGTAGAAAATAGGTCTTTAGATAGCCATTTGGTTATGGAAACACTACCCTTAGGAGACTTAGAAGGAGGATTGAATTAATGTCTTTCTCAAGAGAATGAGTTCTTGTGGGAATGGATTATTTCTTGACTGTTACAAAGCCAGCCTGATGCCTTCCCTCTTTCTGTCTCTCACACATGTGCTCTTTTGGCCTGCACCTGCTTACCCTATCCACTTCTGTACTACAATGAGATGTAACACAATGTGCTTGCTAGAAGCTGAGCAGATACTGGTGCCCTGCTCTTAGACTTCAAGTACCTTAAGCTAAGAACAAGGCTCTTTCTATTATAATGTACCTAGTCTCAAGTATCACAGCACAGAATATTCCATCTTTGAATATTTTCTGAGTGATGAACTCTCACCCTTGGTGTCAAGAATACTGTGAGCCAAGTCTCTTTGTCAAGCCAGGCTGGAATTGAAGGGGTAATGACTGAGATGGAAGTTTTGTGATCATTTTTGATGTGTCTGCTAAGTCTTGCCTTTAGGTGCTTTCCCTGGAAAAACAATTACTGAAGTTCCAGCAACCAGTGAGAGAAATTCACAGTCTGAAAGAATTATTCTATCATATTTACTATTTTTGTGTGCAAAGACTTTCAAGCCAGAAGTCATCTCTGAAAAATTCTAACCTAGGAACCAAGCATTGGGTGGAGAGATGAGAACAGCTAAACTGTACTGCCATTTTGAATGCTGCTCTGATATGTGGCTTCTTCTTAAGAGTGTCAGGAGTGCTTGATTTTATTAGCCAAACACAGCTTGGGAGAAAATTAGAAAGTGTTGAGTGCTGTAAATTTCCATTATACCATTGAACTGGGCATTTTTTTATAGGGTGACTTTGGTTAATTTTAAACATAAAAGATTAAGAGAATCTGCTTTACACTTTATGAAAGGAAATTTATTTCTTATGGGGTACTAAGTAACCACAGAGAGGCCATTTCAGCCTCTGTTCTGTCCTTCATCAGTCACACACTCTGCTTCAAGATGAACTGTCCCAGAAACTTACAGCCAACTATTGGAGTTCCTTCCTGCAGCAAGTGTACCCAGTATCCCTCCTGAAAGTGTGCCCTGATCTAAATACTCTTTTTTAATCTCTTCTCAGTACATGTTTTCACTCCCTGTCTCAGCTGTCCTCTGTAATGCTTTCTCACATAGAATTTCTGAAAGGAAATTTTCTAAAATTGCCATAGAAATTAAATTATTAAAAGCTTTCCTTTGTTATTTTCTTTGGATTATGAAAAACATAGGTGGGCATAAAGAGATTCTACTGACAAGTAGCTGCAGCATATTTTAAAATGTTTTAAAATTTGTATTGGTACATGTTTGCAGTACATAATGACTACATTCACCATGGGGAGCTGGTACATGCATGTAACACAACTTAATTCTTTTTACTTCCCTTTCTCCTGACTTTTCTCTCCCTCCATCCCTCTATCTCTTTGTCTCCTCATTTGCAAAAATGTCTCCTTATTTTCTACCATCTATCACTGTGCTTTTTAAATTTTTTATACTTTGGGTTTCTATGAGATACAGCATATTTAGTCTTTAGTCTTTTGCATGCAGATTTTTTGAGTGGTCTATAAATTGGCATCTAATTCTCTTTAAAAAATCACAAAACACTCAAATTAAAATGCTTCTGTCATCACTACAACCTCCTCCTTGAGTTAAGCTCCTTAATGGAGGAAGTAATTTTGCTTTCCTGGCTAAGGTGAGAACTGAAGTTTCCTTCCAATGAGTAGAGACTATTTCAGGCAATTTATTTGAATGATCAAGAACAGTGTGTTTCCCCTACAGTGGTTCAGTGCAATCAAGAAGTGGAAGGAGAGTGAGCAACAAAATACAGAGCCTCCTGGGAGAAACAACTCATATGCCAGAATAAAACATTCTGGAGAGATCGACATAGGAAGAAACTAAAAGGAAAAAAGCTGGTCAAACGCACAATCTCAGGGCTACCATTCACTTTCATTGCAACCCACCAAGCCCCCCCAAACTTGCCCCCACCGTGACCCACAGTGACCTGCAGAGCTGCCCAAACTTGCTCCTGCAGCAACTCACAGGAGCCACAGTCCTGCTGAAATCGGGGGTTGGTGAGCCTGATGGAGAATGGAGCTGGCAAAGGGACCTCCATTAACTCATTGTTAGTGCTGGGAATAAAACCCCCCCATGGGAAGGGCATGACCAAATGGGTGACATGCTGGAATCGGGCAAAGGATCCTTAACTAGGAACAACAGTAATTTCAGTTGGTTGCTCCCTCCTCAGAGCAGATTTGTGGGATTTGCTTGGCCTGGGTCACGCCCCTGTCTGGGACCCAATAAGCCATCCCAAACTGATTTCCTATGCCTAGCACACACTAACCTGGTGAAGGCCCTGAAGTTTGACTGGCCCAGTGGGGAGGGGCCAGCATACACAGATCCTGCTTATACTTTAGTGAAAAGAGCAAATAGGAGAGGGCAGAAATCCCTCACCAGCATGCTTCAGAAGAACCATAACCAACAAGGAAAGGGGCTGGGACCTCCACTATACAACTGTATGGAAGAAAAAAAAACAATGCAAGAGAGAGAAACAAGAAAGAGCCCCCAGCCCAAAACCCTGAGAGCATTGATCCAGGAGAGGGCAATACAAAAGAGACTGAGGGCATCAAACATGCAACATCAGACATGGCTTCAATGGACATTAAGAGATATCCTTGGGACCTTGTAAATAAGCTCAAAACTGAAATATTAAATCAGGTAAAGCAAGATATAAGTAGATTAATAAAAGAAATGCTAAGCACCTCTCAAGAAGACAGATGGAAGAAGGGAGGAACACAAAAAAAGGAGAGAAATATTTGATAAAGAATATAAAGAAAATACAGAATACATGAAGCAGATTCAAAGAGACTACTAGGAAATTAAAAACTCCATTGAAAGCTGGAAAAATGCCTTAAAAGAAACTGAGGATAGGTTGATGTACCCTGCAAAACTGTCACTAGAAATTAATGGGGAAACAAGATGCTTCCATGACAAAGAGGAACTGGGAATTTGTGACCACAAATCCAACCCTACAGAGAATACTGAAGGACATTCTAGAAAGAGAGAAAAAAAAATACTAGGATTTCAAGAACAATGGCAGAAAAGCCTCAATGAATGGATCAGGCAGTAGAATTAAGAAGAATAGTAGACAACCAATGGCAGAAAAATAGCACAGCAGAAATGAGGCAAAGAAGGTTGGCTATAATCTCTAACATAGATGGCCTTGATACACTAAAAAAAAAAAAGATAGGCAGAGTAGATCAGGAGGTAGAGTCCATTGAGATGCTCTGTATAGGAACTATAATCAACCTGAGAGAGAGTTTATGGACCAAAAATCAAATATGAATAAACAATGCTCTATGTGACAGGGAGCCAGAGAGAAATAGGGGCAACTCGACCACCACCTGCAGACAGGTTGGAAAGACAGGATACTTATGTGCAGTAGAGAACTACTCAGCTATAATGAAGGAAAACCTTGAGGCTTTTGTAGGTAAAGGAATACAACTTGAGATCAAGACCACAAGTGAGAAGGTTCAGGACCACTTAGGTAAAAAGCAGGTTGCCCACCAATCTAAAAACTGAGTGAGTTGGTGGGACCCAAAATGCACAGCACCCTGTGGGAGTGAAAGGGAGGAATAGTCTAAAAAAAGAAGACAGAGGATATTGTTAATAGTATATCAGGATTTAAAACCCACATTACTCACAGCACTCTGCTTAGACAGATTATGTTCTGTTCCAGTTTGTCTATTTGTACTAGATTTGAGGGCACAGACAGTTATCCCAAAAATAGCAGGATAGAGTATGGTAATCATCCTTAATTTCCTATTAACTTAATCTGAAGCCCTGTATAACTTACACTGTTTTACCATGACTGATCTTTAATCTGGTTTGTTAGATTGCTGTTTTGTATTGACAGATTTTATTCAAAGCTGTTATGATTGATGATATCGAATCAGAGTATAGGCAACTACACTGAAGATGATAAGATTCATTAGGATACCCACTCTGGTTTGATTATAACCTGCTTTTGAAGTTTTACACTTTCTACAATGTTTTATTTTTACTAATATTGTTATATACTACTATATTCAATTATACTGCTATATTCAATTGTGCCTGATGATATAGACTATTCTTTTGAAGATAACAAAAGACAGCACAGTAACCATTGTAGATCACTTTGTACTGTGGTTTTATATGATTTTTTGGTTTCATGTTTTTATAGGAATTTGTTTTGTTTTGTCTTGCTATGTTTTGTTTTTCTCTCTAATACAGAAAGGATAGAAATACATGTAGAGATTCATGCATGCATAGCTGTTTACAGTCTCACTGTTTGAATGTCTATTTTGTATGCTTTAATTTTGTAACTTGAACAACTATTTCTAAGAGGACAATATGTAATTTATCAACTAGTGATTTCTTACTGTTTATCTTTTTAAAAAAAATTCTGTATTATTTCTACCCTTTACATGTTGTTTTCTCTCTTTAAATAAAAACAAAGAAGTGGAAGGAGTGGGAAAGGAGGGCAGAGAAAAAGGGATGAAGAAAGGAATTAAGATGTGCTATATACATGTCCCAACTCCCCTCAAGGAATGTAACATTATGTACTACAAATATATACTAATAAATAAATATAAAATGATAAAAATACAGAGATTTCTCTTTTATATTTTAAAACCATGGTTACCTTTCCTATAATTCTTTCAAACATCAATGGAACATGAGTTTATTATGTAACTTGGACTCATGAGTACCCTTCTTTTTCAGCCATTGGTGAGTTATTCACACATATATTTGATACAGGATGATTTTACTTTGCCTTGAGCCACCCCTACAAATCTGACTTAGGGCTGGAATGAGACAAGTGTGTGTTCTTTTAATCATCCTGAGAGATGGCCCAGGGAAAATATGCTAGTGGCAGCTCTGGTTGAACATAAATCACATGGCAGGCTTGTACTGGCTCAGCATCACATCTAGATGCATCTAGGCAGCTGGCTAGAGATGCTAGTGGGAAATTTAGAGATAGGGAGATCTAAGGAAACAAGTTCCAGTGCAAATTGTGTTCCATGCTAAATAAACAGGACATGTGTTTTTGCCAATTCTCTCTTGCCCACTAGTTTTCTCTGTATTATGGTGATTAGCAAGCAGCCTCTGGGCAATGTTTCTGCCATGGGCATCTGGGCTTCCTGCTGTGCCTCACAAACTGCAGACATGGCTGGCGTACCATGCCAGGAAGGAACTCATGTGACAGTCAGAATCATGTGATTAGGTCCCTGCTGCCTTTGGACAGAGATATGCCACTGCCTGTTTGACACATAGGATGTCCTTGTATAACTTGAATGATGGTCATTTGTGTTGAATGGCTAAAGAGTGCTAGAAATTATGAATTTTGTCACAACAGAGAAAGTAACATGACTAGTATCTCAGCTTTTTAGCTGTAGTTTCCAAATCTGGCCAATAGTCAAAATTATATGAGGAGGTTAAGTATAGACTGAGATTCAGAGATATTTGACTGGGGACAAAGAATATCTGACCAGCCCATTTCTATAGATATTGTTCTATGGTGACAGAAACAGCTGAGAGTAGAAGAAAGGACCTGAGTAAGGAGGAGCAGTTATGTCCTCAGATATGGTGATGGGAGATTTTTCTCAGTGATCATATATATATTTTGCTTTACTTCTTTTCTTTTTCTTCTTGTGTTTTTTCTTTTCTTCTTTCTTCCTTTCTGTTCTTTGTTTTTTTTTTAAACCAGGGATCAAACTCACAATGCATGATGCATGGTTTCCAGGCAGGTGCTTATGCCACTGAGCTAAATCCTTAGCCTTATTAAATTTCTTTAAAAATGCTGAAATTTGTTTGTACAGCTGTTAAAAAGATACAACTCTCCTTTTATTTCATAGTCCCACCTTTCTTACTGGGGATTGAACTTTTGCACTGAACTACATGTGCAACATACAGTTGTAATATTTGGATACTTTAGGATCTCAGTAAAGTACTTTGAATATGGGAGGCAGGTCCATTTTGCCCAGAGATTCCTTTATCACCAGATGTGGTGATAAATATATGAAATGTAAATTAAAAATATTTATTGTAGAAAAAATTATGGCTACTATTAATTCCCATAAAACAACTGCATGTTGAACGTAGTTATCTCATCATTTTTGCCATTTTCTGAAGCAATTTTGGAATTCCTCTTTTATGAGTGTTGTTAGTTATACTATCATTGCTGGCTCAATGTCCTGAATTGATTCAAAACATTTACCATTTGTTATGGCTTATATTTAGATGCCCCCTACACTCAAGACTCCTGTGATCATAGGTGGAACTTTTGGAGGTGGCTGGATCTAGAGTATGTGCTGCTGGAATCAATGATGTAATGCTAAGATTGATTCATGGTGTGATGCTAGAATTAAGACTACTCACTCTGGTTGTGACTGCTACCTGCCCCAAAGATGGGTATCCTGGATAAAATATAAGGTACAGGGAGAGGGTCATTTCTTGTCATTTTCTGCCTGCTGCCTTGCTGCCTTATGCTTGCCTGCTCTATGATGCCCCTTTTCCATCCCACTATATCTTAGAGCCAGCTAACTTTGAACTGAAAACTCTACAAATTGTGAGCCAAATAAACTTTTCCTCCTGTAACTTTTGGTGTTGGGTGTTTTGTCTCAGCAATGAGGAAAGTAACTAAGACACTATTCATAGTGCCAAATCTGGTGAATGATGTGGATAAGAACACACTATAAGCCAGGCCCGGTCTGCTGCAGTGAGGTGAGTTGCACCTCACCAGGGCAGGCCCGGAAAAGTTTGGGACCATTGATCCTGGCATCTGGGTGTCTGCCCAGCCCCCTTAGGACACTAGACTAAGCTCCAGGGGTTCCGTGGGCTTAAGTGGACCACACCCAGCGACCTTCATTCAACCAGGGGAGCCAGGCCTGCTGAAAGGGGAGACAGGCCTGTGCAACCATAAGGTGAGTTGCAGCTCGCCAGGGCAGGTCCCGGAAAAATTTGGGACCATTGACCACGGTGGCTGGGAGCCCGCCCAGCCCCCGTAGGCCACTGGAGTATATTCTAGAGGTTCCGTGGGCTTGAGTGAACCACGCCCAGCAACCTTCATTCAACCAGGGGACAGGCCCACGCCACGCTGTGAGGTGAGTTGCAGCTTCAGGGCAGGCCCGGAAAAGTTTGGGACCATGGATCCTGGTGGCTAGGTGCCCACCCAGCCCTCTTAGGCCTCTGGACTGGGCTCCAGAGGTTCCGCTGGCTTGGGTGGACCACATCCAGTAAACTTTCAGCCGGGGAAGCCAGGACCACTGCGTGAAGGGGGCCAAGGCCATGTGAGTCCCAGTGGTGGAGGACATGGGAGTGATTTCCAGCACATCCAGGAACATTGCTGGAAACACAGAAATATAGGAAAATGACAAAAACGAAGGACCAAAATGCAATCTCAAACCTCCAGCCCATCTCAAGAAAACCTAGGAGCCATGTACATAGGGGAAAATACTAGCCATACACCTGAAATGCCTGAAATGATATCAATTGAAATAAAGAAGTAAGTATGGGAAGCTATGAGGGAACTCAAATCAGAAATAATCTCTTATGTAAATGAAGAAATGATAAAAGTACTGAAAGAAATACTGAATGCACCCAAAGAAGACACAGCTAAAAAATTGGAGAAACAAAGCAAAATGATAGAATCCCTGAATGAACAGTTTAAGAAACAAACAGAATGCATAAAGCAGATTCAAACAGATATATAGGAAATCAAAAACTCTATTGAAAGTTGCAAAAACTGCCACAATGAAAGTGAAGATAGAATCTCAGACCTCAAAGATAAGATTGCAGCTAGTGAAGAGGAAAGGAAAGATCTTCTAATAATAACAACAAATCAGGAAATAACAACTCAACAGCTGCAAGATGATGCAACAAAAAACAATATAAGATTAATAGGGATAAAAGAAAAAGAAGGGGAAAACACAAATGCTATCAAGAGGCTATTTACAGAAGCAATAGCTGAAAACTTCCCAAACATGAGTATGAAAACTGACACATGGATTAGTGAAGCATATAGAACTCCAAATAGCCATAACCAAAACAAAACTGCACCCAGACATACAATAATCACCATCGCAGAAATCCAACATAAGAACAGAATATTAAAAGCTGTTAGAGAGAAAAGACAGGTCATCTATAAAGGAAAACCTTTCAGAATCACAGCAGACTTCTCAATATAAACAATGAAGTCAAGAACAGCATGGAGTGAAGTGTTTCAAATCCTAAAGGAAAATGACTTTCAACCTAGACTGATGTACCCTGCAAAACTGTCCTTCAAAATGGATGGAGAAATAAGACACTTCCATGACAAAGAATAGCTGAAGAACTTCATGATCACCACACTAAACCTACAAAGAATACTGAAAGACATTCTAGATACACATAGGAAAAAACCACTAAGCAAGACAGACAGTTAAACAGAATGGAAAGTTAAGATACAACATCAGAACTTAGGGGAAGCCTGCATCAGGGGTAGGCTGCCCAGAACCACCACCAAGGAACTTAGTAAAAGCCTGCCACCAGGAACTTAGTAAAAGCCTGCATCAGGCGTGGGCTGCCTGGAACCTCCACCGTGGGCCCACCCTGCCACCGGGAACATCAAGGAGGCCTGCCCAAGACTGAAAACTGCCCTGGACTGCTTCAGCTGGGCCCACTGTCCCACCTGGAATATCAGAAGATCTCAGTGGGATTCAGTTAGTGTGAGAAAATTTGGAATTTTGTACCCAGGTTGCGAACTTTGGACTACACTGGATTGACTGTATCAGTGTGGTGAATATACCCCTAAAATAGAGGTGTACAGGGGATAAATAGGGCCAGTAGTAAAACCCCCTACAACTAACCATTCGACTTTGTTGTGTCAGAAAATAGTGTGTGTGATCCCCTCCTACACATAGAAAACATCAGGCAGAGTGAAAATAACAAAACAAAAAAGCAAAATGTAGTCTCAAACATATAGTTCACCAGAAGCAAGTATAGGAGACATTGAAATAGAGGACCCCAAAAGTAACACACTGGAAATCTCTGAAATGATAGCCAGTGAAATAAAAAAAACAACTGTATCAGGCTATAGAGGAAATCAAATTAGAAGTGGTCTCCCACATAAAGATAGAAATAACAACTTTAGTAAAGGAGTTGTTGAATGCAGCTAAAAAAGAACTAGAGAAAAAAGTACATAAGCATGGGAAACTGATTGAAACTTTGAATGAACAATATAGAAAACAAGCAGAATTCATGAAACAAACTCAAAGAGACATCCAAGAAACAAAAAATTCTATTGAAAGCGTGCAAAACTGCCTAAAAGAAGCTGAGGATAGGATTTCAGACCTTGAGAACAGGACCACAGTTAGTGATCAGGAAAGGATAGAACTTTTAAAAATAACAAAGCAGCATGAAATGATAATCCAGAAGCTTCATGATGATGCCAAGAGCAACAATGTAAGAATAATGGGCATTAGAGAAGATACAGGAGTCCAGGCAAATGACATATGTAAAGTATTTACAGAAATAATAGCAGAAAATTTCCCAAACATGGGGAAAGAATCTGATATGCAAATAAGTGAGGCATATAGAACACCAGTCACAATCCACATAAATCTACCCCAGACACATAATAATTAAGATCTCAGACATACAGCATAAAAACAGAATATTAAAAGCTGCCAGAGAAAAGACACAACTCACCTATCAAGGAAAGCCTATTAGAATCACGGCAGACTTTTCAGCACAAACCCTCAAGTCAAGAAGAGCTTGGAGTGAGGTATTTCAAGCCCTGAAAGAAAACAACCTTCAACCCAGACTGATGTACCCAGAAAAACTTTCATTCAAATTTAATGGAGAAACAAGATACTTCCATGACAAAGAACAACTGAAGAAATTCATGTCCACCAATCCAACCCTAGAAAGAGTACTGAAAGACATACTAGACAGAGATAAAAATGACCACAATCCCCAAAACAACAACAGAAAAAAACCACCAGGTAGGATATGCAATTAAATAAGAGGAAAAGCAGAAAGAAACAACTGGAACATAACATGGCAAAGTTGAGCCAGTATATGGAAATCCATATGGACAATTCTCAGAAGACTAGGATTGGAAGCCTCATTCAATCCAGCTATTCCCCTCCTGGCTATTTTCCCCAAAGAACTGAAAAGTTCATATCACAGTGATATATGCGCACCCATGTTCATAGCTGCACAACTTGTGATAGCTAAATCCTGGAAATAACCAAGATGCCCATCAACTGCAGAGTGGATGAAAAAGATGTGGCATTTTTATACCATGGAATATTACTCATCTATAAAAATGGATGACCCTGAGGCCTTCATAGGCAAGTGGGGACAACTTGAGACTATCCTCATTAGTGAAATAAATAAGAATCATATTTATAAATATCATATTGTGTCTCTAGTGTAAAAAGTAAATAAGAACTACAAGAGTAATAAAACCAAAATGTTTAATTGCTACTGTAAAACAGAGAGGAAAAGAAAGTGCTCTAAGGGATATAACTGCATGTATGTTTGAGTATGTAAAATAGATGACCATATTGCTGAATCTTTGTTGGATCTTTGAGCAGAACTGTTTGTAGTCAGACTGTTTGAATATTTACTATGTACCTTTTAACTTTGTAACTTGAACTACTACATCCAGGATGACAGTACGTAATTTATAAATTACTGATTTCTTAGTGGGGCTTTTTCTCATTCTCCTTTTTCTTTCTTTTTTTTTAGAATTCTGTATTGTTGCTACCCTTTTTTTCTGTTTTTTTATTTTCTTTAAATAAAATTTTAAAAATGTATAATTGCTATTGTAAAAAAAGAGGAAATAGGAAGCACTATTAAAGATATAGCTGCATGTATGTTTAGATGTGTGGGATTGATGACCATATTTCTAGGTTCTTGTTGGATTGCTGAACAGATCTCTTTGCCCTCTCACTGCTTTAGTGTCCACTCTGTGTGCTTTGATTCTGTAACTTGAATAATGATTTCTAAAAGAACAATATGTAATGTATCAACTAATGATTTCTTATTGTTTATCTTCTTTTCTTGAAATTCTGTAATGTTTCTAC